>JARJLF010001394.1:0-80165 GCA_029378395.1 Mycena leptocephala
CCGACAAGAAAACAATCCCTTACATACCCGAGAAGAATCGAACGGTAGTATCTGGTAGACTCAAGACTGTAGATGATGGCATTTGCAAGCGTGAAGGCTACTCGCAATTAATATGTATCGGCTAACGGGAATAGGTAGACAGACCGAAGATAAATGCAAAATACTCGTGGCTGACATAAGTGATGGACGGTCACAAATGTCACAATGAAAATTTCTCTTCTGCTCGTACGACAAACTCTAGCAGCTCAAAACTTTGTGTGCCCGCCCTTCGCCTCTAAAACTGCCTCTACGCGCTCTCGCATCCGCCCCGTGTGCCGGTTTATTGCCTCAATAGGCAATTTCTCCCATTCGGCAAGGACAACAGCTTTGAGGCCCTCGAAGGTGGTGGGACGCGGGAGATGAGCTCGAATGCGTGCCTTGAGCTCGTGCCAGACTGGTTCAATGGGACTGAGGTCAGGAGAGCTAGAGGGATGGGGAAATAGCGGGATATCATGGTCTGAGAACCATTTGTGCGTCGACTTGGCTTTGTGTGATGGTGCACCATCTTGCTGAAACTTGAGTCCAAACCGCCTCCTCCCTAGCTGCTTCATAACCTGCACCAGATGGCCCTCAAGCACCTGCTCCTGGTACCTAGCTGCCGTCATACCCCCTCCTTTCCCACCAGGGTACTCCAAAACCACCAACGGCCCCTTCCACCCATCTGCGACGCATCCCCAGATCATTACCCGGATGTTCGACTGCTTGAATGTGGGCACAAGACACTCCTCCTCCCACACTTCCTCAGGCCGGCGTGTGACGTAGATCCGGCCATTTTTGTCGTCGAGATGCACGTAGCACTCATCAGACCAAATGACCCGGGTCCAGTCCTGCGTGCTGTTCGCCTTCGCCCATGCCTCCCGCTGGCATTTCTGGACCACGGTAAGGAACGGCACCTTTCTCCCGACCCGTCGATGGTATCTGTCCTTGGCCATGACTCTCGCAACCGACTTGGCGCTGATGGGGGGGTTGATCTCGTTGGCAATGTCGGTGAATGGTTTTCGCCGGTTTCGGAGGACTTTTTCATGGATCTGATGTTCCATGCGGGGAGTTATGGTCTTGGGACGACCACTCCGAGGGCGGTTCTCGACGCTTCCAGTGTCTTTGTATTTTTTCCAGATTTTCCGCGCTGTTTCGTAGGGTATCCTGAATGTAGCTGCATTTTCTTTGATATTTTCCTTGACAAGCATAGCACCAATGAAGTGGCTTTTGGTTTCAGTATCATGGTAGTGGTACGGGCCGTCCTTAGGCATCGTGGTATGAGCTGAATGGTAGTGAGAGTGGAGCAACGCGTCGAAACAACCATCACATGATCGAGCGGCCATCACTTATGTCAGCCACGAGTAGACGACGGAATCTCGTGCCAAAATCTTCAGGCTATATATATTGTTCAAATTCGGTTGAATGTTAAAGAATGTGTAGTGCCAGATATTTACGTGGGGGGATATCCTGAGCCGAGGACTCCGGCGTCCCTACGAACAACCTTGGCCAGGGTGATGAGGAGGATAATGACTGTGGTTACGTGTAAGTTACTAGTAGGTTCTTCGATTGGCGTATGGGTTGAGAACGAACATTCAAAGCAAACCGGAGCTACCCTGAATACAGCCAGAAGTTTAACATTGGGTGGTCCATGTTCATAAGCGGTGGCGCGTACCAAATTCCACTTGCATATTTCTGCAATAAATCATCTGATCGAGAGATAAAGGCACAGGTGATGTGCTCTGGTTGTGCTACCCCCCGAGGAGTGAGACCCAAAGAGCAGGAAGACAATGTTGACCCACCTTTGGTATCAACGGTAGTGACAGAGACGCATATAACAACAGCAACAACTTCCACTGGTCCAACAGATTCAGTACGAATACCCCTCAAATGTGGGGGCGATGTACATGTATAAAGGAACGTGAGACACCAAAACATCTGTCTGGAGTTATGATCTTCAAGTGAGTCGTGATCAGAAGTAGGTAACAGCATAATAGGGGATGACGCACAAATGACCCATACTCTGATTACAATTAACGCCTGCGTCACGAGGATTGCGAGAGCCAGTGGTATAATTTGCACGTAGCCATATATGTGGCACACCTGCATCTGGATCAGTCCTTGCGGAGAGGACATAGGGCTGGCGTACCTTGTTGGTGCCGGGCAGGTCAGCTACGATCCAGAGACATCTGCATTTAATTAAATGACTGAGCCAACAGGATTGAAGGAATGCCACGGAAACATACACCAAAAGTACCCGGATGATGTAGCGGTTGAGCACGAATATGAGCTTGGGAAGCCTCCACTTGAGGGACCACACGTGGGAAATCTCATCGTCAAGGGAGGTAACCCATTCATACACGAGTAGACAGGCCGCGGTGCCTGCATAGTCCAAAATCACTTGTGCATACGGGACAGAGATAAATGGAGCCTACAAAAGACGTAATTTGCGATATATGCTTGCAGGGTGTCATCTGCACTATATTGATCGGGGCGGGTAGTAAGGCGAGGCATAAGCGCTTAAGCCAAGACGTAGGGAGGGTGAAATGAGAAATGAGTGTGTTGGCAGCCACCGTGGTTGGCAAAGAGAGTGGGAAAGTGCTGCAGGTGAAAAGATGAGACGGGAGGGAAGAAAGAAAAGAGTGATGTGATGTCTTGTGTTATGTTTGCCTTTTCTGTGCATCACTACGCGCCCTTCAAGTTGACATCCTGCATCACCCATTCTCTGCCTTCCTTCCGTGCACTCTGCTAACGGTCGCTCAGCGAGTGAACAAAGATGGTGACTGCGGTGCTTCCAAATATTGTGGAAAATATTGAATTTTCTTTTCGGTAGCTTGCGTCAGAATGACAGCGGGAATATTAACCTCATGAAGAAGTGTCCTCGCCCGTACAGCTGACTGGGATGATCCGTCCAGTCTGGCTTCATCGCTGAGGTGACAATCACGGAGATGCAGGTGTCAGCGAATAATGCTCCTCCTGCCCCTACGCACGTCTACTCACCTCCACCTCAGAAAGACACTATGCAGAGCCTATTGCCATCCTCAAGGATAAGCGCTAAGTCGAAGCGCGCTCCTAGACCTCGGGCTCCCGTGCCTCGAGCTCCTTATATAGCTCGTTGTCGATGCTCCCGCCTGGGCGAAGATCCTCTACGGCGGCGACGGAGAGATCAAGCTCGCCGCCAACACGATCAAAGACTCCAAGCACGTATTACCATCTGTGGGGCCGAGGGTATGGAGAAGATATCGGCCGCGCTAGCCGTAACCAACACCCGAGATTTCTGGCGTAAACTGCTACTTCGCCGGGTGTGCAGTGACGGCAGCGATGCGAAGCAGCTCTTCCTTTAGCTCTTCGCCACCTCCACTGGGCTCATAAGATCGCCTCCCACAAGCCGTGCAACGATCTCTCGCCAGACGATCCGAGCCTTGAGGAGCTCCTGGAGATCATGGGGAACAACCCTTCGTGGCGGGTGCTCGAGGGCCCTCGAGGTCTGAGTCCAGGGGGCTCAGCCTTCCTCCCCGACGAGGCGGAGCATAACCCGCCGCGGTCCTCCATCCCGTTTCAGAACCGACGCTGTGCAGTTTGCGACCGTGCTCCGCACTGGCTCTATGCCGCAGTAGCCCAGCCTTTTCCCTGTTACAGGAGCGGCCCACTCTGGGCAATTTCCGTTTCGCAACTCCTCGAGGAGTTGAAACTTCTCCCATCTCCCTACATACGTCTTCAAAGCCGACGCCGCACTTGATACGGCGCCCCAGCCTCCGCTCCCGCTTCTGGACAAGCAGAACTTCCAAAAGGCCGCGTATACGTTCCTCAGGCTCGGCTCCACGAAGGACTTTGGGGACTGGATGGGCAAGGTACCGCCTGCGTTCCTGTCTCGTACATCGAGGCTAATCGAGTATGTATGACACAGCTCGCCATCTACGGGTGCTCTGCGCGCTTGCAATCCTCCTGTGCCCCGCGCTCAAGACGCAGATCTTCGAGAACTCGACCTTTGGCGTGTATGTCGAGCTGGCGCCGTACGTGCGTGAGCTTGTCGGGGCGCACCTGAGCAGGACCTTCAAGGCCGTGCTCGAGCTGCTGAACCGCTACCTGAATCATCAAGTATTGCCCGACTCCAACTGTGTACTAAGGGATGTATAGAAAATGACTTTTTCTCTGAATTGAAATTGACCAGGGAATATGCTCTGATTTCTGTGGTGACCCTTAGAAAGCTGAGAGGGTCCCACTCTCCATTTTCCCCCACAAAGTGAGAAAAAAATTCCTCTGCACTTGCAATTGTGTTGCCTGATAAACTCCCAGTTGATTTGAGCCCACAAAGGCAGCACATTATGCCCAGAAAATATCTGACCAAGCTCAAGACAAAGTGAGAAAGAAATTCCTTTGCATTTGCAATTGTGTTTCCTGATAAACTCCCAGTTGATTTGACCCCTTTTATTCTGTTTGGTTTGTTTTGAGGTTGGTTAGATATTTGCTTGGCATAATTTGCCGTCCTACGAAAGATATCTTCTGAGATATCATCTCGATGGAGGAAAGAACATAGTTGCAAGAACATGGCAGCTGGTGGGCTGAGCTTGTCAAAGCTCATTTGCCACGTTGTAAAGACCGTTTTCGCATAATTGTCATAGGTCTGTGCTGGTCTTTTCTTGAGCAGTTCACTGTCCTCTGAACTTGGGACGGAGTCCTGATGGACAACCAAAATCTGCCAGAAAATTGGATCTGGCAGTCTGGAGTTCTAGTGGGTATAGGTGCTCTCTGTCCTCCGGGACGGAACCGCAGCATGCCAGGGAGCTACCGAGTCCCATGCTGCCTGTTGATGGGTGTGCGTAAGGGCATTTCTCCAGGGTGACCAAGTAGGTCTATATGGGACACAGTCCCAGAACCCAGCCGGCATCGAGAGCTGATTAGATCAGTCTGCTCGTAAAAATAATTAAAAAAATCTTAAATCAAGTATATCTTCTCGAGTTCTTCTCCGGTCCTCCCACGAAAATCAGGACAATTCCCAGCTCAAAAAAACTGCTTCTAATCCGTGTCAGACACGTATGAACTTCCTTAGAAACTCGAAGTCCTGTTGAACCAGTGAAATATTCTTAAATCAAGTGTATCTCCCCCAGTTCTTCTCCGATCCTCTCACAAAGATCACGACAATGCTCAGCTCCAAAAGCAATTCTAAAAGAGTCTCAGATACATCATGTATTGAGAGGGGAATCATCACAAAGTCGTACCAAAGAAAAAGGAAAACATAACACCTCACAGACACCACTTGACTACTGCATCCAAAATACACTACCGACCAGCACCTTTGTCCTGTTTACCACGCATAGCCTTGACAATTCCCTTAGGTTTGCCTTGAATATCTCCACCACGCAGAGGCCCTGGTTGCAGAGACCCAGCAACGTCATTCCTTTGAAAAGCTGACCCAAGAGCATCTGCTAACCCCAATGCACCGTCCTGTTTCACCCGCTTTGAATCATCATCCGAAACATCCGAAACATCCATGGGTTGCTCGTCCAAGTCCCCCTGGTCACCCAATGTTGTCACTGAAGGGATGGTGCTCGTGTCTATGTCCGTATCCTGTGCATGAACATTGCCAGGAGAAGAGTGCATAGGGACATCCACTGGGGCTATAGAATCATCCTCACGCTCGGTGAGGAGATCGTCGTCGGACATATAGGCCTGGATAGCGCTGCTGCTTCTGTGAGGGGCATCATTGGTCTTGTTCCGACGCACAACAACAGTTTCTCCATCCTTGAGGAAAAAAGTCTTTCCTCCTGTAATGGGATGAATACGAACAGGATGGGGACGGGCACTGGCTTTGCTGTGCTGGGAAGTACCTCCACCTTTGGCATCTTGAGCATTGCCGTCCTCTTCCTCGTCTTCTGACTCAACTTCCCGTTCTTCATCCTCACTCTGCTTCATCTTCTGTGCCTGCCTTCCCTTTAGAGCCCTTGCCTTTCCCTTTCCTTTCCCTTGCGACACCTGAACCCTCTTGGGTGGGTTTACCACAAGCTCTGCATCCTCCTCTGAAGACGATGGGAATGCCAAGCATTTGGTGGAGATGGCAGTGTTGACAACATGTTCAAGATTCTGCCCAAGGACATTCGCCTGTTCCTCGTTTAGACTGGATGTCAGCACAGTAAACTGATGAACCAGTCTCTGCCATTTGCTGTCGACACTTTTCTTTGGACCTGAAATGATTTCAATACCATCATGCTCGTCGTCTGACTCAACGACGTTGATGACGGTAGATGCCGCAGGGGGATTGAGCGCCATGGGATGAGGGAACTCGTCGCTCTCCATTTCAGCGGCCTGTTCCAGAAGTTTGGCAACATCAACGTCATCCTCGGCAAGAATATCATCATATGTTTTCTTGATTTTTTCCCACTCTGCATTCTGCTTCTCCTGGATCTTTAGATCCTTCTCGTACTTGTCGCGTGCCTCCTGGAGCTTCCGAGTTTTTGCCGCATTCGTTTCCTCCAGTTTTGCCTGTCTCTTCCTCACTCTCTCTGCCTCCGCGTCATCTGCAGCTTGCTTCTTCTGGGCCTCATTCTCCAACATCAAGGTCTCTGCCGCTTCCCAATCATCCTTCCTTGCCTGCTCCTGTTTTTGGAACTCATCAGCAGCAGCCTTAGCTGCCTGATGTTCCTTCTCCAACTTGGCATTGATTTCCTGTCTTCTGGCAAGCTCTGCTTCAACCAGACGTGCACTCTTAACTTCTTCAGGATCAAGAATGGTGATCTTGACATTTGGGGCCCAGGAAAACAGGGTATCCTGCTGAAGATGCATCTGGCTGACAAGAAGGTCCCACCAGGCCTGCTGTGACAGCAAAGCTGTATTCACCTAGTTGGCCCAGCTGGTCAGGACAGCATCAGACCACTGCTCCATTCTCCACATTGATACTGCCAGCTTCTCACTGATAATTTTTCCAGTCACCCTTGGGAGACCTTTGGGATCGAAGGTGAGGAAAGATTGACTGTCACAGTATATCTTGCTGATAATCTAAGTGAGATATGTCAAATGCAAGTCAAAACTAGTGCATAGTTTCAACTTAAATTAGGCCAATGGGCTAAACTGTCTTATCAAGGAATTTAACGAGTCTCTCGTCCCACATCTTGGACTTGAGGTTGATGTGCTGGCTGCACGTCGCTGGGACATATCCCGAAAGGTTTTCTTTGAGACCCAAAAGGTCTCCACCTTTATCTGGGCCAAAGAAGGCTAGTATCATCTGCAACAGACTATCAGCTCAAATCCAAACAATAGACAGAAATGTACTAGGACAAACACTGCTTTGGTTGTTGCAATGTGTTGTTCCAGGCCCCCCCCGCATCCCACTACTGCCAGCTAGCATTGGGACAGTGCTCATAAACATTGAAAGTGCGTTTTGAGTGGAAAACACTTTCCAGACACCAGCTCTAGACGGACGTACTCTTGTTCTCCACCAGTAGTTTCAAATGCCTGTAGTGCAGTGTTAATGAGCTGCTGCTTTGCTGCTGGGACCGGCTGCAACAGTGTCCCAACAGTTACACCCTTTGCCATGTCTGCCTCGAGTGCATTCAAATCTGTTTGTGTGGCGTGCAACGAGGTGAGGTATGGTTCTGCAAACGGCTCCATCCCTGCGAGGAAATGAGTAAGCTTTTCTCTGACGACTAGGAATTGCATACCATAGAGAAGGTGTGTAAGTTCACTAATGAAGAGGTTGAAGTCCTTGTCTTGAAGCTGACCAATTTAGCCAGATACCGTAAGCAATTCAACCATGTACTGCATATACTTGAACTCCCGGAACGAGCACCGGCAAGCCATCCGCCAGCCAGTAGTGTCCTTCTTTACAAAGACACAAGCAGATTCTGTGTCTTTTCCTGCTTTGGCCATCAAGTCCTCCTTGTAGTTGTCAACTGCAACCTGAAGGACGAGCAGCATCGACTTCAAGGGGTGCAGGGGCAAGCACTTAAGCTTGGGTTGGCTCAGGTTATCCAACTCAGAAAACATCTGGAGGTGCCTGTCATGAGTCCGGTTAAACCCCAATGATACTGGTTCAGACTATGGAATAAAACGAAACAGAAAAAGACTAACAAGAAGGCAAAACCTTGATTTGCCACAGTTTAGGGTGAGATGGGTTGGTCAAGAGGACCATCCACAATGCAAGATGATGATGACTGCCTTTGAGGAGCCACATCTGGACGGATTTGCCTGTAATGCCGCTAGTCACTGCGTTCAAGGCTCTCCTAGCCTCAGTTTGTAAAGGTGCATGTAGGTCTGTCCTGCTATGCGTGGGTGGCTAAACGGGGCCTGTGTAGGGCTCCTAGACCGACCTGATCACAATTGTGGCAAGGTGCGTGTAGTCCCTGACCAGATGTGTGTAGGTCACCTAAGCTGACCCTGTGTAAGCCGGTGTGGTCTGTCTAGATCAATGTAGGTACCTAAACTCATCTCTACTCACTACGCTGGGGTCAGTGCAGCAGATGGCTGTATTCCGAGAAGGTGACATCTGTCTAGGAAGCTATGCAGACCTAGCCTGACATATACATACCTTGGCAAGCCTATGCACAGCTACACACAGCTACACAGAACTATACGGAGCTACACAGAGATTGTGTAGGTCACTAGACAGATGTGGTCTGCCCAGCTATGCATAGGGACCTTGCCAGATGTTAGCTTCTCGGAATACACCCATCTGCCGCACTTTGGCCTCAACACGGAATTAACCCCAGCATAGATGAGTTTAGGTACCTACACTGATCTAGACAGACGTACACCAGCCTACACAGAGTCAGCTTAGGTGACCTACACGCATCTGGTTGGGGACTACACATACACTACATTTTGATGGCCCCTCGGCCGACCTTGATCGAGGTTGGCTGAGGTTGGCCGAGGTTGGCCGAGGGGGCTCGACCGGGTTGGTCGAGGGGAAGTTGGCTGAGGTCGGTTGAGGTTGGCCGAGGTTGGCCGAGGTCATCTCGGCCAGGTTGGCCGAGACCCTGATCTCTGTCCCAGCGCCTCCAGCATCCCTGGCGCCGTCGGGTGACCTTCCCACAGCCATGTGAGGGTGTGGGAGTGCTGCCAATTTTAGTTCGCCGATGCGTTACACCAGAGTCACAGCAAAGGGTTATTTTGCTGACCCTTGCGCCTCGTGTGCCCTCGACGCCGTCACTATGGGCAATAATGCGCTGGCATTCTGGTTCTTTCTCTCTACACTCATCGCCCCGACCTCGACTATCCCATGGACAGCCGAGACGAGCGTCCGCGCCGCCTCAATAGCGCCAATCAGCCTCCCTTTAACCCATATAACTACGCACCTGCAGGACATCCGTGAGTCTTCTTCGCAAGAGGCGCTCCTATGGCTCACTCTCGACCAGATGGGCAGACGGGAACACGTTCAATGCAGCAGGGGTGGGTTGGGTGACAGTCTTCGTTACGGAGATGGTCTCGGGCATGGACCGCTGCCCTCGCCGTGCGCCTGCCATTTACCTCCTTTGTGCCGCACTCACGATTCTGGACAGGTTCGCACATAGAAATCACTTCCGCTCCGCATCCATGGATAGCCCCCAGCGCTCCGTCCAGCCCACTCATTACCATGCACCCACCTTCGGCGACAATTCGACTCCAACACCCGCGACACGCTATGGCCGTCCGGCCCGCCACCATTCGACGCTCCCTCCCCCTCTCATGGAGCATCCCCAGTCCGATCTCCTGCAAGGGATACACGGAATGCTGCAGGGGCTTGTCGATCGTGTTTCCGCACTCGAAGTGACTGTCGCCAACGCCGCACTAACTTCTGCTCCGGCACGCGGCCTTCCTGCGCAGCGTGGCCGCGTCACGAATGCCAAACGCCAGAGAATCTTACACTCCCGTAACGCCGGTCACTCTACACGCAGCCAGGACGATTCGTGCGAGAACATCGACCCAGCCCTGGTAAGTGAGGAGGATGCCGCAACCGACGATGGCAGGAGACGACGACGGACGTGGAGTCTGATGCATCGTCTGTGTGCTCAAATGTGAATCTCGAAAAAAGGGAACAGGCCGTGCTACAGGTATGTTTTCTCCGTCTTCGTTCACCGTGTCTGGCGTGCCACTTGTTAATTCTGCGGCAGGGATTCGTTACCTCGCTCCTTCGCCGCTACTGCCGTGTCTCAGGCTCAGACTGGCCCAACCCCGGCGACATCCACAAGAACCCTATCACAGGGCAAGTTTATCCTATCCCCCGCTTCCAGCACCGCGTCGACGACGAATACAACAAAGCGCTGTGCGTTTCTGTTGCGCATCAAGCTGCACGGGAGCTTCGAGTACGTATAGCCGTCGTCCTCGAGAACTGACCTCATCCCGCACAGGACCGGGAATGCTGGCCGAAAGGCCTGAAGCTGCGCCAGGATGGCTCCGACCCCTACTGGGACTTTCCGCATCTCTTCCACTGCACCAAAGAGGCCTTCCGCAACCTCAGATACCCAATCTGGTAATTGTTACTAGTCACCCAGTATTTACTTAATTCACTTTTTGAGAGTGCTAAACAGACAGTACGAAGGTCCTTTACAGATTCCTTACCCAGCAGAAATGCATTTTGAAGCACGGGATGGGCTGTTCAATTGCGAAGCATGTGACACAAAACTGCGATTCAAAGAAGTGGCCCGATGAAGGCGACGATTCAAGGCTACTGTATTGTTTCGCTTAATTCGTATGTCACGCGTCACAAGGCCCAAAATTTAAAGAAAATTTTCGAACCTGTCACGGATCACCGAGGGGATCTTCGAATGTGCCAAAAATAGTCACGAAATCGGCGAAAAAAGGCCCAAAAAATCAATTTTTGCGCGCACGGCGCGTTTTGCTTCGGCACGCTGAGGCGCTCTCACAAAATGCCGAGTTTGACGTGATCGGGGCTAAATCGGTTGAATGTACTTTTGCTTCCCCCTCCCACCGCCGCTTCTGCTCGTTTCCTCGTCTATGGCTGGTTGAGCAGCAGCAGTAGATAGTGGACATAGGTAAGTAACAGTACTTCAACCCTGGTACATCCAGATTCTCACCCCTGTCATTAGTGTCTCCAAAGTTAAAACTACTTTTCTGGGAATGTCCGCGAGGCGCCCCGCCATTTTCCACGGGATTTACGAACTTTTTTTTTTGGTGTCACGGCCGGCCCGGCGGGTTTACGAAAACCTAAGTTCGAATGTGCGGGTCACAGATCACAGCCGGGGAGAATTGAGCGAAACAGTACAGTATCCAACAAAGCAAGGTGTGGAAATTTTTCAAAGACAACGATGGGGTATCCATCCTATGGGGTTCAGTGAGGACCCCAGTGGAGTACAAAGACATTTGTACCTGTGGGTCGATGGTAATACGGTTGTCATGGTATGTTTCGAACAGGTCGGACGAAATTGTGAAGACATTGTCAACAGAGATGCACTGCTCACGCGAAAAGGTGGGTGGCTGCAAAACGGTGAGGTGAGAACAAAGGAGCCGAGGGAAAGCAGACAGATCCTTTGCTTGCGAGCGCCAGGTTCGAGTTCCATAGAAATAAACCGGACGAGCACAACCATTAACATACTTACGCCGACCCCCTCGCTCACGGGAAGCTCCAGACTCGATTCGGGATTTTGGGACCGCAAAATAACATTGGATTGATGCGAGTTGAGTAGATTGAAGTCGGGGGCGACTTCGATGAATAAAGGCTACGGTTACTCTTGAATTAAAGTGGAGCAGAAGATGGAAGAGCTTTTCCCCGCATCCTGGGCTCGCGGGACGGAATTTGTGGGGCTGCGACGTGGACGGTGTGAGCGATTCGCCATATGAGGTACACGCAAAGTCGGCCGGGACGCGTCAAAGTCGCACAGAAAAGAGCAATGTCAGCATTGTAGGAAAATGTGCGCAAGGCAACTCACCGTGAACGGCACCCGGCTCGGCCGGGGGGCGGAAAATAGAGTTGCCCCTTGGGTCCATGGGATCGCGGGGAGTTGAGGCATGTTGGCAGATTGAAGTTGGCGGCGGAGTGAATGGGGCGAGGCGCGCCGCGGACATTCTCGGTAACGATGATGGAGAGTCAAGGAGGCGGGGGGATGTTGGAATTGTCAGAGGGAGGAAGAGGAAATGGCCGGGATTAGGTATAGAGTAATGTAGGGAGGAAAGAAAGAGAAAGTAGAAGAAAAAAGTAAAATCACGAACTAAAGCGTCCAGTCAGTCTATAAACTTTTCGACGGGTTTGAGAAGGAGGTGGTTGGCGAGGAGAGTTGGGAGGCGGAGGGAGCCGAAGGCGTCGCCCTCCATCGATGCCTTGTAGAGCGGGGCGCGGAGATGGTCCCAAGCCGGGCAGGCAAGCAAGTAGTGCGCGCGTGTCTCGTGCGCTGCGCCGCAGGCATCGCACGAAGCCGAGGGGGTGAAGCCTGACTTGAAGCGATGGGCGTTGAGGAACGTGAAGTCAGTCCGCAGCTGGGAGAGCAGGGAGATGGTCCCGCGCGAGAGCGTCGAGGAAGAGTGGAGGGGGCCGAGGGCGGGCAGAGGAGGGCCTCTCTCGCTCGCGCGCAGCGCGCCGCCAGTCTTGGATGTACTCCAGAAAGTATCCCTGCCCAAAATCGTAATTCTTTCGCCGCTAAGTAGGTTTTAAAGTTGGATTTTCTTTTGCAACAGAAAACCCCCAAAAAAATCGGTGGAAAAGTGCCTATGTGCTGTTAAAGATTTCATTGGCCAAACTTCAAGACCTCATTGTCATTATATAGCTAGATATCTCAGCATTTCGTTGCCTAAGTGGAGTACCATAACACCAACTCAAGCCCGGTTGCTAGCGCCCAACCAAAATTTTTGGTAACACCTCCGGTACGATTCAAGTTGCCTCCATACAGTTCCCTACAGTATTTCTGTACTTACAAATAAGTGCGAGTTTTTTTGCCGGGAGAAGCCACGGCCCACACCCCCAAGTGAGCCTGATCCGACTTAGCCTTCCTAGAGCATTATTTTCAATGGCGCGCGCTCAACTCAGGCCCGCAGTTATGGAGGGCTGTTTATTATCACAGTAACGAATCGATCGACTTCAGTAGGTCGCCTACACAGCGTTAATAAAAAAATTAAGCAAAGAACCAAGATGTTTGAATTTTGTCGGAAAATTGGCGAAGAGGACAAAAAGAATACATCCTCAATGCGAAGACCTTGAAGCGGAGAGATGAGATAGGTGCCAGTAGTGAGGGATTCGTGACACGTACTAATTAAAATATTGACCGCCCAGCATGCTTTGAGGAATTTCAATGAATTTTTCTGCACGCTAAATCATCAGCTTTACCAATCAATTTCCCCCATTCATTGTCAACCCAAGTTCAACCTTCGCAAGCTCGGAGAGTGCCCCCGGGAATCAATGAATGCGGGATACTTAGCCGTCGCAGAACCCAATGAAGAAAATGGCGGAAACTACTGATACACTTTACGCGAATTCATGAATATGATGAGCTTACAGGCGACGGGTAATCGTGTGGTTCCCCCCTCTCAACTCCACATAACCGCTCGAGCCGGGCTGAATACGCCTGTCGACAGAGATGGGACCGACGCCTGGAAGAGTCACTACCCCTCGCGTCCCCGCTGGAGTTTGAAGAACCAGCGTTAAGGTGCTGCCCCCGACGTTCCATTTCACTCCGAAGAAACCAAGCCCGGTCTCCAGACCGCCATCGGCGGATTTCAATCCGCTAAGAACGGGAGTAATTGCCCATTGTGATCCCCGTGCGCCCGTGAGCTGGATTCCGAGAACATGAAACGAAAGAGCTGGCGCCGATTCCACACCGATCGCGAATTTTTCGACGCTTGCGGCGGTTTTCACTACTAAAATACTTGAGAAACTGTCCCACGGACCATGTCGGCATCCGACATAGAAGAATGCTTCGAATGTGCCTCAGGTTTTTACTCTCACTACCCTGGCAGAATGCTCTCACGCCAGGCTTCGTTGTGCATGAACACCCCTTTTGGGCTCGGAACTACCCGAGTCGCAATTGGCCTATCGGATCATTGTCCCGATTCTTTCTATTAATATATAACAATTTAACAATTCGATATCCGTCTATGTACGTAGGTATAAATACCTCGACGGACCCCATAGAGAGGAACGGAAAGGAAAGTTTCGTAGTTTGTATCGTAATATTTCGATTGCCTCGTCTACGGTCTTTGCCTCACCTTCTGCTCCTTGCATTAAATCCAATCCCCTGCGGCATTTAGTGGATATTTAATCTTATTATATTATTCTCGCCTGACGCTCATAGAAATAATTTCACTGATTGTACAAGTAGTGTTAACAACTGCCGGAGGCTGTAGCCGATCGGCAAGAATGGCTAATTCGAAGTAGACTGAAGGTCTGACCGCAGGAAGGTCGAACCGATGCTTCTTGAGAATGCTCTCAGAGTTCATGCTCCGCGAAGATCGGATGCCCAAATTTACGCCGAATTTTGTGGTAGGGACTCGTTATTCGAGAAGTGCAAGCAGTACCGGGGGAAATACTCTAGGGAGTGTAGAAGAATAAGACCGCAAGGTTTCACGGACATTGCAACCCGCAGTTGCCCAAATTAAATACCGAAAAAATTATTTCTGGCCCAATTGCCATATATGGCAATGGGTTAAGTGGCCCAAAAATCTTCAAATTGCCCATACTTCGTGTCCACTCTTTGGTCCGAGACGATTCGACCACAAATGAGCTCAAAACATCCCGTTGCATTATTTTTCGCCACCACTGTACTATAGGCGATGAGCGACGTATTGATGGGATAAACGGTGATGAGGGCCCATCATCCCTCCTGGAGACGTAGCGTGGTCTAGTAGGATGTTTCTGAAGAACTTGAGGGTGCTAGAAACCGACTGTAAGCGAGTCCATGCACAAGTCAGTCCACGCAATTTGCCAAGTCAATCGGTTACTCCTCATTGAGTCGCCGTGATCCGGCTGCCGGATCGCGTGGTTGAACTTCACCCGAATTTCTTTTTCAGTTCGCAAATTTGTCAGGCTTGCCGGGCGTTTCCAACGCCATCGTTACCCATTCTGTAAACCGACTGACCTTGTCGTCCTTCTTTTCTCCTCACCACTTTCTGCATACTTCATCTGTATGGGGACGTGGAATGAAGATATCATTGTTTTGGTACTAAAATATTTATGTTCAGGCCAAATCGGGAGCAAAATCGAGTTGATTTTTTTTTTTTTTTTCAAACCGGAGATGGGACACCGTGGTATTGTTGAATAAATCGGAGGTCGCCATCATGATTTGAAAAGACATGCTGTAGACTCGGGTATCTCAGACAAATTGAACCGGGTGAGAAATGGTGTATAGATTTCTTAGTCATTTGCTTATTAAAAAATATTTTTCTACATAGTATAAAAGCTTTAGATAAATTCCGTCTCTTCATCTCCTTCAAAGTTCAATAACTATCTGTCCTTTGCTGGATCAGATATGACCCTGCATACAGTCCCGCCGACATATGCAATACCGTCAGCAGACCGGACCAATTACAGAGATGTAGTGCTTATGTCATCATGTTTGAACTGCTGGGACACATGGTAATAAGACTCTGGTGACAGAGGTCGAAGTTTTCAGGCGACCCAAGCGGGATGAGCTGCCAAATCAAGTCAGTTAACAAATCCATGACTTGAAGAAGAGATACGCACCGAGATAATGTCACCCATGATATGGTAATCCACAGGAGTGAGGGTTGCGATAAACCTCTACAGTAGAAATGGTATGGGCAGCCTGACGAGAATGGTGAGAATATGATATAACACACAGATAGCGGGCGACGTACACGGAGGCCGACGCTAGGTCATTGGTGTTGAAATACCGGAAAGAGCCGATGAGAGCAGGTTCGGAGGACAGTAAAAAAATTTGGCCGTTGTAAGTCTCTGCGGCTGTTTTCCTGGCTCGGCCGCGAGATACAGATCCGGATGCCATCCATTCTTCCCCCGCGGAAAGAGAAGAAAATAGTATAGTGGCGTATACGCAGGATGAATATCCGAGATGCGCAGCATAGTGGAATTGGCGGGTGCACGATTGCGAAGAATAATATCGCGACCATCGCCTGACGCGTCGAAAACCAATTTGGAAGCTTTTTGAACTTGATTACTTTTTTTTGGAAAGATCACCTTATAACTTCATGGGATGGAAATATCAGCTCAGTTCTCTCCATCATATCATAGATATGCATGATAGCTACAGTTTGGTGGTTTCAGAAGTGTAGGAACATTTTTGTGGAAGGAGAAGAAAGGAATTTTGTGACGGGACTTTTCTGCTTACATACACACGTGCCGGATCCGGGTGACACAAATCTTACGTGCCTTAGGTAATGATAATCCGCCAGCGCGATATAATTTGCAGCTAGGAGCATCGGCTTCCCGGGTCATGAGAATTTGATTGCGATTTCGGTTGCTAATCCACTATCCTCGCAAAGAAATTCGCGCAGTGCTTTCTCGGACTCTTTGCCAGTCAAACACTCTGCAGAAAGATTCCATTTTTTCTCGAGAACCTCGCATTTACGTCATGCCCATCGCATTCGGGTCAACACCGCTATCAATAAACAATTGATGCGCACCTGTTGAACAATTTTACGACCTTCTGTAGTCTGAAACAAATCATACATCTTAACCAAACCTCTCACAGTTGCATCGTGGAAGATAGGAAGTCCCGAAGGGAATTTGACATCTTTCGGTGCTACTCCCTTAATTAGTTTGAGCTTTGAAAATGTCAACAAGAAAATCCAGTGAGTCTTGTTTCAATATATGCTTTGCAACTTGTTGGAGACCAACATCTGCAGGCTGGAACAGCCCAGTGCAACCACCGGGAACAAAGATTAGGATGATGTACGGGAATTTTTTCAAAGACGAGTGTTCAGAATTCTTCGCCAGTGTGCACCGGATAGATGTCGAGGAATGCGATCATAAGCTGATCCTCATCCAAGTCTGGTCGAGCTTGAAGAACTTTGTTACGCCATGGAACCAAGACCTTCCGATCCCATTCCTCCATTGTCGGGAAATTCGCAAAGTAGCTTGTTTTTTTCTTCCTCTTTGTGGAAGAAAACACAAAACTGCAGCGAACAGCTTCCTCCATTTTTTCAGCACTCATCTTTGGCAGTGATCCTGGCGTCTTTCCGGACCAGATTGCCTGAACAGGGAGGAAATCTCCAGCAGTCGTTGAGGCTAACATCATTGTGTATGGCCGCTTCTCGTCCTTGGCAACCACATCAACCTGCTTTGCTGCCCAGTCATGAAAAGTATGGCCACTCGCAGGAAGGAGATAGTTGCTGGCCTGATCAGCATTAATGACAAGCTGTATTCGAGCCAGACTTAGATAGATAACATTGGAGGTCACGACGAACCTCAGGGGAAATTCTACTGGTTAACATTGCATAGTGGAGGCAGGAAAAAGTCTTCTTCAAAAGAGTCGGAGCATCTGCAGGAATATGATGTGATTGTCGCGTGGCCTTCCAAGGTGTCCAATCCATTAGGCTAGAGAAGAATGTTCGAATATATTTTTCAGAAACTTTGAAATTTGCCAAGAGATCTGGCTGCTGTGCTGAGATTTCAGCCAACATCAACCACCGAGCAATAGAGACATTCACAACGGCCCCCGAGGCTCGCAGACTGTGCAGTGAAGAGACACGCTTTGACATCCTTCCTGATGTCCAGGTATCGGGCAAGGATCCCGGTCCGACCAGAGGCCGCAATCACTCATCCATTAGAAATCTTCGACAGCGTGGCACTTGTCCCTCTTGCTTCCCCTTCACCCGCCATCTGGAAATCATACCCTTGGCCAATCCCTTGTCCAGAACCAGTGACTGCCTTTGGAGCTCCCGCACAGTCGCAGTGGGGCTCCACCCAGTTTTCCGCATGTATTTGTCGATAGGGTTCCACAAGAATGGGTTGAACCAGTTAATGGTCACTGCCTTTTTCTGAGCTGTACATGTGCCCCCCTTGGTTCCATTCCATCCCTTTCGCCACCTTGAGTCCCTGCATACGACATCCCAACAACGTCGACACTGTGCTTATTCGCCGTCGCATCAGCCCCATGTAATAAAACAACATTGACGTTGTTGTTGTCCGACAGCTCATCCTCCCCCTCGGCTTCTCTTTCTGCCTTCTTCTTCTGCCGGCGTCGTCTGTCTCTCCACAGCAAGTTCTTTTTCCTTCTCCCGTTTCTTTTCCTCGTCTTCCTCTTTTCTCGCATTTTCTTCTCCATCCCTGCCTGATGCTGCATGCTTGCTTCTTTTAGGTGAACCACCTTTGCGCCTATTGGAAAGCCAAACACAGCCATTCTATTTCAAAACCAAATACAGCCATTGGAAAACCACACACAGGGCATTCTACTTCAAAACCAAACACATCTATTGGAAAACCAAACACGGGGCACTCTACTTCAAAACCAAACACATCTATTGGAAAGCCAAACACAACCATTCTATTTCAAACCAAACACAGCTATTGGAAAACCAAACATTGGGCACTCTATTTCAAAACCAAACACGAGGTACTTCATTTCAAAACCAAACACAGCTATTCCAAAGCCAAAAATGGGCATTCTATTTCAAAACCAAACACATCTATTGGAAACACCCATTGGAAAACCACAGCTATTGGAAAACCAATCACATGGCACTCTACTTCAAAACCAAACACATCTATTGGAAAATCAAACACAAGGCACTTTATTTCAAAACCAAACACAGCTATTCCAAAGCCTAACATGGGCATTCTATTCCAAAACCAAACACAGTTATTGGAAAACCAACTCGGGGCACTCTATACCTCGTGTATTAAGGAGATCCCTCGTATCACATGCACGTGTTTATTTTCACACGCCGCGAAGGCTGCTAATTCCCGAGCAGATGCAACTGTTTGTTTTGCATGGCACACTCACTAATTGCCGATGAAAATTTCCGTGACCGACTGCCTTGCCCCTCTTACTTCCGCCAAGAGGTTCTGTATCTCACCGTTTAAATTCCGGGGATCATTTCCATTTTGGAGCACCCTCCCTGGTCTTCTTATTGGTCCAAGCCAATTTGCCGGGTCTGTTACAGTGCTACACCTATCAGTCTTTCAATTTACCTTTCTGGAATTTGCTGCGGCCACCCTCATCTATATATCTATTGTGGCTTCCCATTTTGAGCGTCTTTTGCGCCTATGTCGAGTTTCAATTTTTTCTGTTTTTTTTGCTCTTGGCCAAGACAAATGCATCACTACTTACCTGCCTGGTTAGAACATGTGCATAACAGCATTTCCTCCTGGACAACTTCTCCTGGCGTCGATTGGCTCCCAACCAGTAACACAAGCGGATGACCTTGGAATGCTTCTGCAGACTAAGTTTCACTATCCCAAATGCTCAAAAAAAAAAAAAAAAAAAAAAGAGAGCGAAAAAATCGCGTTACAGTCAAGTCACGATGATGTTATGAAATGCCATCAAGACGTGTGAACTTCGTCTTTCTCTCCCACCCGCAAGGCAAACAAAGGGCTTGCTCCCCACTGATTGAAACTGGCCAGTCTTTCACTGTAATAAATTTATGTATGTCCCAGTTCACCCCTTTATAATATTTCTCATTAACAAATTGCCCCACAGATAAGTTTAATTTGTGAACAAATTTCACCACTTACTAACTTACTAACCTTATAAGTTAGTAAGTTAAGGACAGAAATGAATGCTAGGCGAAAAAGGCGAAAAAAAAGTACACCAAAATATTGCATCCAGAAGTGGAATAAAGGGAAATGAAGTGTTGCACTTCTGCGTTATTTAGCCAATTGCTTCATTCGCCGATTCATAATTCTTTGCAGACTCCGCAGTGAATAGCGGATTCAACTCAGCTCATTCAATCAAGTGCATCATAGCTTTGATGCTCGCAACATTGCTTGCACATCGCCCAGCTGCAATCGCGCGCAACGGCTACACGCGAGCACTTCCCTGACGCGCAGCCTGCTCTTGAGGACCGGGTGAAAGGTGTGTTGCTCCTGATCCGCCCTCTGTGGCTTTGTTAAATGCACAAAAGGGGATGGGAGGCCGCGAAGCGGCCGACCACCCCCTTGTATACTTTAAAACCACAGATTATCAACTCGCCATTTCTCTCGCGCTGCAAGATCGATCGGAGTTTGAATTTTACTGATTTTCATTTTATTTTAAAGTGATCTGACCAGGTCGACCTAAGAATTGAGCACCCCTTATCTCACACTTTCTATGAGACTTCATTGACAGGAATAATCATTTGGAAGAATGGCCCTCAATTATATAGCCCAAGGCTCCTAAGAAGGTGATACTCAATTTTATCACATGCAGTGCTGGACTACTGTGCTGCAGCGATAAGCAGTTGAATAATACCTATTGTCGTCAGCAGATGCATTCCATCCTGCCCGAGGGTGCCACCTACTCGCCTGCAGAAAAGGACTCAAAAGAAACAGAATTGAACACACACGATTGTTGCTGCATTTGTGCACTCGATTGCCACATCCTGCTGTTTTGTTGCAACGGAAACATAGTGGATAACGTACCAAGTCAGCGTCGACTGGAAGCTGTTTCTGGATGTCATTACGAAGCTGTTCAATCGACTCATCGGTAGAGTCGGGGAGTGCGGTGCTAAGACGTAAATCAGCATTAGCTTGCGCAACACAGAAAATAGAAACTTACATGGCTAGGGACTTGTCGACTGAGTCGGCAACAATTGCCATCTCACAAGTCTCGAAGACCTCCTCATCTTTTGACGACTTTAGCGGGACGCTCATAAAGCGCGAGAAGCTCGAGAAAGGTGTTCGGTGGGTGTGATTTGGGAGCATGCGTGGGACGCGTGGATGTTGGGTCAGGGTCATTGTAGTTTTGCAGCATAACGCGAGCATCAATACCGAGCAACTTCAAAAGCTGCTCTGCCTCCTTGAAGCCGTGGTCAGAGGCATCTTTCAGCTCCTGATCTGTGGGGAATTGCATGAGAGTGGCTAGATCCAAGTCGTCGTCTTTGAAGTAGGTGTGGTGGTAACCCGAGGCCGTTTGGTTGGCTTGTTGCTCAGGCGTCAAGTTGCCAAATGCACCCATCTGGAGAACGCGCAGCTTGCGCTCCAACTGAAGGACATCTGAGTACGTGAAGTCCTTTCGAATGAAGCCAGGGAAGTAAAGGGTATGTCGGGTAGTAGTGACGATAGGCAATGATGAGCGACAGTAAACCATCACACAGCGTGAGGAATATGTCGTAAGATTCCCGAGATATGAACTGCGTTTGAAGGCTGTAGTCGGGATGGGCAACTATATGGGATCGCCAAGCCATGAGGAAGAAACGCGCACGGAGCACCATCTTGGCTCTCTCCCGATGGGAGATGTTCCGATTTTGCCAAGCATCGACAAGCTCCCCGAGCACGAACAAGTATACAGCAAGTCCGACATGATCGGGATGGTATTTGAAGAGGAACTCGAGCGTGCTCGCTGAAAACACCCGGGCGGCAGCGCGATCATCCTGCTTGTCAACCTTCTCGACATCCCGAGTAAAAAGAGGACCGGCGATGTTTAGCGCGAGCTCACGCAGATGAGCAAACAGTATGACGAAGAAGGCGATGACCAGGATCCGAGCTCCCGTATGAATTTGATTCCGCGCGGTTTTAAGACCGTGCTTGGAATCCCGGGTCATGATTGTCGGGTGCTGACCAAAATAGAGTGGAATACGAAGCTCTAGCTGGCAGCCAGGAATAGGATTTGTGATGACGTAGACACGGTAAGAGGGTGCCGATTCTGCTATGATCCTCTGAGTTGCGTGTTCGACCTCCGCCCCATCCGAAGACATGGAGAGTGGATGGATATTGTACTCATGTAGAATATTGGCAAGCTTGAAGTGCATTGCCGAAAGATTGGTGGCCGTGACTGAAGACCCGCGAGCGATGGCAGCGACAAGGATAGGAGGGATCTTTGGCAGGGGAATAGACAGAAGATATACGCGAAGCTGTACAATTTATCAGAACAGCTCAAAATCCAGTGTATGCGTACCTTGTCCGCTTTTCGGAGTTGAGCTTTTGCAAACAGATCATCAAGATCGTCATTTTCTGTCACTGGAATGGCACCGTCAACGCTCCCAAGGATGAGACACGTGTCTTTGGTTTGCTGATAGACAGCGAGCGAGGCTTCCATGGAGGTATCGTCCCAAGAGAGAGCAATGGGACCTCGGTAATCAAGCTTGTTAAGAACATCGCGGGCTCTCGAGACGTTGGTAGCAGAGATATCCGGCTCAAACTTGGGCAGTTTCGCACGTTTCTGCCTAAAGAAACACAGAGTAATGAGTCAGTGCGTCGCAATTTAAGATGGACAGCCGACCGTTGACTACGAAGCCCTGGGCCACCAAACTGTTTCTAGAAGGTTTCATATGCCTTCGGTGAGGTGGAAGCAAGTAGGTCGCAAAATTGGCTGAACTCGGGACTATAAGTCATGTTGTTCAGCGACTTCCCATGCTGAAGCCGTGTTTGCTTGATGACCATCGCGCGGACCATCCCCGTTAGCGTATCTGAGTTGTATGTCCCATCAGTACAACCGATGGCAAATTTGAGCCACGGTGAACGGCCGTCCTGCTTTGAGCATGGTCAGATACAACATCACGATGGATATCGGACGCGGTGGGCACATACCGATTCCACCAGCTCACGCAATCCTTGGTGCTTCAAGAAAAGAGAGCCGAGTTCAGGGTCTTGATATGCTTTAGGGACCTGTTTCATCATAGCCTCCTCAGGCATCCGGCGATGAATCGCGACTTGGAAAGTGTGCAATCGGTAAAGACTCTGGCATTCCGAGCACGGCTGGGCCTCTTCTCCTTCAACAGTCGGGACATCGCGTAAGCAATTCGCTGAGAAGATAGCACCAACAGAGCGCGCCAGCTTCCGTTGTTGCAGACTGAGCTCGCGTCGCAATACCATGCGCTGCTGATCCCGGTCAAGGTCCTTCAGGCGCAGGTCCTCGCTGGGAAATAGCAAGGCGATGATGCGTTGTCGGGAAGAGGCACCGCCTCCAGCGACAGCAGTACAAGCGAGGTATCTCGCAATGTCCGGATTGAACTCCGAAGTGAGGCCAGGGCAGGGAAGATTATGTATGGGGAGTGGTGCCGGAGTTACAATTGAGCTGCGGTTGCGAGCTTTTTAAAGCCGAGAGATAAGAGGGATTGTGTGGATAACCCCTTACTTCTAGCCTTAACGCATTTAGGTGTCGCTCTATGCTCCTTCCATCGCACAAGGTCGTAGAGAGCGCGCATTTCAAGCCAGTGAGCACAGTGAGAACAACGGACGCGGCGGACATCTGCATCGTCGAACTCTGCCTTCGGGTCATCCTCGAGAACCTTAGCACGGAACGTTCCTAAACGAGAAGCATTGGGACGAAAGCTGGGTTCTTTGGAAGCGGCCTTTAATTCCTTTTGCGCTGCTCAAGATGATCCAGCCTTTGGCTCACTGGCAGTGCGTATGCGACGATGACGATGAGAATGGGACCGCTCGGAATCAGAATCATCGCCATCTGAGATATTGTAGTAGTCAGACGCGGTATCACGCTCTCGGAGGGGGAAATCAAATTGGGTTGTGAGAGGGGGATCGAACCGGGTAGGTGGATCGGTGAAACCAGAAGGTTGCGCAGTGGGTGGATCCAAGTCGACAGCCATCTCAGATGGCTCGGGATCAAAGGACAGGTCGACGTCGTCGAGTTGGAGTCCCGAATCCCCAGCGTCGTCTGTAGTGATTTCTACGGGTTGCTGCAGAGGGGATGCGGGTTCTGATGGCAAAAGCTGGATGGGGCTGTCGGCGCGGCAAGAGTCGTAGTCGGAAAAGGATGCTCGAGAGGACTCGTATTCAGATGGTTCAGGAGTCGTAGCATCCCCACGGTCGTCTCCACTGCCAATGTTGTAATAGTCACTATCAGCGTCGAAATCGTCCTATAAATTCTGTTAACACCAAAGAATTGCGCATCTTGAAGACAGACATACCCCATCGGCAAAGATCTCACAGAAGCGTAAGAACCACTCCATTCGATGAGCCTGCGCATGCGCAGGAATCCAGGGCTCATATTGTAAAAGGACCGATTCAAGGATGCTGAGAATAATTATACCGCAGGAGTGGCCATCCTGCTGCCGTGGGCACACGAAGTCTGGCTCGATCACGGAGAAGTCCTCCGAGATTGAAAGAAGAGATTTGAGCCACCATTGAACCAGAGCAAGCTCGTCTATTGGCGGACTCGCATCCACAGTAGAAGCAATGACGCCCACCCGGGGATGAAGATCGCTTTGTGGTGATCTTTATGATCGCCTGGCACCACAGCCCTGATAATCTGACCTCTAACAATACACTCGCAGGTTATCTGAGAGGTTTGTTCGCAAGTTTGGATCGAGTTTAAAAATTCTCACTCACATCAGTCAGGGCTTGGCAGGTTTCCCCCCTTTTGGTGATAGTGCAGCATCTTTGCTCATTTCCCCAGAACCTAGATTGACGTCTTCGGCTTCTAGAATTAAAACAAATTAACAGAGAATATTTGGCATATTACCAGTGTTGAGACCAAACCCGGGATCTGTGCAACCAGCAGTGGCTGTGGCGTGGTCATCATCATTTGTTTGTCCACGCATGTTTGTCACCGATGCTTTGCTACATCCACACCATCCAAGTTGTTTCTGGACTTGAAAAAAAAAAATTTGCAGCAAATTCTTGGTATATTAAAACATACAGTCCAAATTCTGAATATGTGGAAGGAGCAGTGGCTGCGACGGGGTCATCGACATTTGTCTGTCTGCGCTTGGGTGATGTGTCCGAGATTGACGTAGAACCACACCCTCCCAAGTCATTTATAGACTCAAAACAGGTTATCACTGAGAGACCCACAACAAATTTAACCACCAGCAACTCAGGTTCTGTAAAATCTTCTGTATTTGAGCAGGTCTGACTCCACAAGAGTATTTTGCTTTGTCCTCGTTCAAAAGTGGAATGGGCACGAATTTCTCGGTGTAAGCTTTTCTGTATTTGGGCATGCAAGTCCGACGCCACAAGCGTGTTTTGCTCTTTCCGCGTTCAAAAGTGGAATGGGTGCAGATTTCTCGCTCGAATTAGGTTCTTTACCATGTAATGAGCGCTTAGGGAGAGCCATAAAAAATTCAACCACTGGCGACTCAAGTTGTGTAAATTTTCTGTGTTTGGGCAGTTCTGACTCCATAAGACTATTTTCTGAACCATCCACGACGTGTACCGCAGCGCCACCAGCTGAACCCGCGAGCCGAGATCCATCAGTGTACCATGTGACAATGTCGTGCCGGAAAAGTCCGGATCCGCCAGAAATTGATTCAAGACAGCCACAGCCCTCTCCTTTGACGGAATGACAGTGTTTACAGGCAGAGGTACGGCTCACGGAGGTGCGTATACCGGCACTATACGTTCGTGAGATCAAGGGGTCCGTATCGTCATCATGAAAAGAGGGGATTTGGTCTAGATTGGCAAGAGCTTCCATGGTATCGGATCCGTCAAAGAAATCTTTGAAACGAGGATCCGCTGTAGAGTAACTAGCATTGTTGGGGTCCGGTCCTGTCCGGTTTGTTGCTCAAAAAATACGAACCCCGAACCCGACCGCGGTTCGGTTCGCCGAAATTTTCCGAACCCCAAACCGGTCCAGTTCACGATGGGTTCGGTTCGGGTTCTGAAGAGCTTCGAACATGAACGAACCGGGGAACTTTAAGTAAACTTTCTTCTGCCTGGTTTTCAGCAGCCCACCGCGTTGCAGTACCGACGATGTACACAGTGAGTTCACCACGTGAACCGACGGTTGAGAAGTTGCGTACTCTGCACAGATCTAAAAAAATAGATATTGAACCAACATAGTCAGGTCTTCGGCCACAAAATCTACATCTAGGTATCATGGGTTTTCAAATGCCTCCATATTGAATGAAATTTGCCTGCCTTTGAATTTTCTGGTGGCATCCATGTTGATCCATGTGTCTGATCGTGCAGTGTTGACATTGACCGGGGTCAAGGAGGGGTCAAAGCAATTTGACCCGGGGGTCCAGACCTGAACCGTTTCTCAATGACCCACGAAACGTTCTCAAAACGTCTGTACCAAAGGGCGGTGTATCATCTCCAAACTTCACAAAATTTGTGGAATTTGTCGGAGACTCGGAATGTGAGGTCTGGGAGAACAGCCAAACAACGTCAAACATTGTGGGAGAAATGGGAAAAATGGGGGGAAAACTTCTGAAAAGCCAAATAAGTACATATACATGGCCATTTTTGTGTGTCCTGGTTTCAATCCGATGGTTTGATGCCTGCAAAGCTTAAATACGTCAAGTTCTTCCTTTTCCCTGTCCAAATCGGCCAAAAGACTTCGGGATTTGAGCACCCACTGAACCCCCCCGTCACGCGGCCGGCCACACGCGCCCTCGATCCCTCTTTCCTCGCGAATCAGTGGGATCCCGGGATCCTAAGGTTTCGAAAAATGGAGGAAATCGTCGACTTCATCAAACATCACAGTCTTGGAGCTTTACAGACGAGTGCCCACGAACTTGATTCCACCGAGAAATTCGTACCCATTCCACTTTTGAACGAGGACAAAGCAAATACTCTTGTGGAGTCAGACCTGCATGCCCAGATACAGAAAGTTTACACAACTTGAGTCGCCAGTGGTTAAATTTTCTGTGGTCTTTCAGAGCACTCATTCCATGGTAAGGAACCTAATTCAAACCAGAAATCTGCACCCATTCCACTTTTGAACGAGGAAAAGCAAAATACGCTTGTGAGTCAGACCTGCGTGCCCAAATACAGAAAATATTACCCAGTTGAGCCCCGCGGTTAAACTTTCCATGGCTCTTCCTGAGCACTCATTCCATGCTAAGAACCTAATTCGAACGAGAAATCTGTACCCCGATCCACTTTTGTTTCACAATAGGTTGTGACGACCCAGAAGACTGATGAGTTACAAAATATAAAAGAGTAGAATACGCACCATTCAAGATTGGATGGTATTCTGTTCGGCGTTGCGGCATTGGATCAATATTTCCGCCGCCAGCATCTCCATCGGGATTTAAACAATCTGCTCGTGACCTCGCGTACGCGCTCGTACGCGAGCCAAAAGTTCGCGCGCACGCGAATCACGAGCTATGTCCGAATTCTCACGAGAGCTGTCTAAAGGTGATTGATACTTGTTCCCTCGAGGTATTTCGTGCCTTCTTTGTGGATAAATACGCACCCATGAATTCTTGCATAGCTTCTTCACCATGTAACATTGCATGCAGGTACTTTGAGATGTATTCCATTCTCAAAATCTTCGATTTATTTAGGTTTCGCGGTCTCGTGGCTCGCGTAGTCGCGTCCACAAGATCTACGCGACATCACAAGATCAAAAGATGGCGCGTGAAATGTGCTTTTGCTGATGTCCTCCGCCAGCTGCAGGTGATGTACGAGCTCCCGGAGGGGAAATTGGGACATCGGAGCCAGCCCGTGCTCGGGATTCCTTGTGAAACGGCGCATGAGTGGTGTCAAAATGTCGCGTTCGGCCAGACTTGTTCGTGAAAAATCGAAGACAGCCAGAAAATATGCAAGGTATATCGCGCGACTTGAATTTTGTAATTCGCTTCATCGAGTCGGTATACAGGTGCGGTGTACGATAAATTTTGGGACTTGTCTTAACACAGCTGAGGTATGCGTTTCGGTAAAACGGCTAATCGGAAAAAACTCGGCCACTTACGAGTAATACCAGGATTCCAATTTTTTTTGGTTTTCGTCAGCAACGAACCAACCTCCTGGCTGTCCACGTGATGGTTTCATCATTTGATCCGACGCGCTGATGAGCGGGCCGCTCGGCTAGGGACTGGTGTGCATTTTTGAAGTTGAACTGTGTCGTCGTCTTCAAGTCGTCGCGCAACTCCCCGACGGGTTCGATGAGGTACGCAAACCTGTTCATTGAACTGAAGGCCTGTGCGTTAACGCAAGCCTCAAGCCAAGGATATACTTATTACTAACGACGGAGACTTGAACTATTTGCCTGGTCCTCGATTGCTTCTGAAAATTCTTCTTTGGAAGACAGGAAGGTGCAAGATTAATCTGAAGGTATTCTTTGGAAGGAGATCTTTCCTGATGTAAGCATTGCTTCCAGCTTTCTCCACTAATACAGATGCGCAGCGACGCGCGCTCCTAGAAATCAATGCCCGGGAGTCAAAGGAGAAACAATGCTCACAAAGGCATCGAAGGGAGGGGGACCAAATATCGGCTTGGTTGAATGGTAACTTTCATCTGGCGTGCAATGTACGAACTGGCAGAGAAGTTGAAAAATGGTGGATCAAACATTTCTGGCGGAGTATCACTGCATTCAAGGAGCTCCTAGACTGAGACCTACACAGACCTACACTCAGTTTGCCAAGGAGTGCGTAGGTCTGGCAAGGTGAGTGTAGGTGGCTACACAGGCTCCTAGACACACCTAGACACGCCTAGACTCAGCTACACAGAGCGTGTGTAGCCGCCTACGCTTACCTTGCCAGACCTATGCACACCTTGGCAAACTGAGTCTAGGAGCCCCTTGAACGCAGTGTATCACGTATATGGCACGTATGGCTGCCATACCGGCCAGACACATCAGACGTTGCCATACGTGCCAGAGAATTTTAGCTTTGCTGATGTAAACGACGGTATTCGGTGTTGGCCGGTGATTTCCGGATTATGTGAGATCACATAATGGCGCGGCTACACGATCCGACCCCCGCGGTAACAAACAGACTCTAACAAGCGAGGTACGAGCTTCAAATGTTAGAGCGTCTGTCACCGAGAGACTAAATAAGGGAGCACCTGACATATTTAAGGTGTGAATAGATGCCCTGCATTCCGGATTTGAACGCCGCGCGAGCAAGGGCACAAACCGTATTTCGGCTGTCCTCCGGAGGGACAAGGGCGGTCAATAATTGCGGGTTATATGCAACTATATTCCATGACGGTTCGAGCTTGCTCACATTTGATCTTCCGGGAGTAAAATTATGGGTTAGATTTAATATCTCTTGAACATCTGCTGTATGCGAGACTAAATTCGTCATATGTATTCAGGGTAGAAGGAAGAGTCCTCTGCTCCCATGCCAGAACCAGCCGTTAGTGAGGTTCCGCCACATCATCAGTTTTCAGTGCGCGCCGCTCCGCGGCCGTTTTACCCTGGAGAAACGGAGGCGAGGAAGATTGTCGAGGATGTCTAAATAACACATCTGGAGGTACGTGAATCAATCTGCATCGGGAATACAATAGCTTTCGGACCCAGTTTTGGCGGGCTCCCGAAACAATAAGAATCATCCTGCCAAAACTAATTCTAGGCCAGTCTAGATTCCGTTTCTGTGTGGCTGATTCTTATTGTTTTGGCAGCCCGCCGAAATCCGGTCACAAACTTATTGTTTCCTCGTGGCCAAAAGTGTTGCTGAAACTAATAGTTTCAGCAACAGCTTCAACTAGGTGGAAATCACATCCGAAACGGGAAGTTTCAGAAGCGATGGAAACATACCTGATTCTCATCATTTCAATATCCAATTTAGCACCTCCAAAACTTTGAGCTTCAGTTAACTTACTAAAAAAGTTAGTAAGTTAGTAACTGTTTGTTCCCCCTAGATATTGGTATGGAAACTAATGATTCCAGAAACATTTTCAGCTGTGCAGAAACAACCCATTTGGTGATGTGTCAATTGCCGCAGGTAGACTGGTCACGAGTCTACTGTAGTGTAGACGAGTCTCATTTATGCAATGGAATTGTCAGATTTGTAGAAGATTCAAATTTTCCGTGGCATGAGCAGAATCCACACAACCTTCTCACTCCATGAGGTTCTCGGAGACCCCAGTTCGTCAGTTTACCGGTCACAATTTTCGTTCAAATGGTCCAAAATATTGGCCGTTCCTTATTTCTCGTGGGAAAAATTTAAATTGGTGCTCAATCGACGTATTTTTTCACGCTGGATCTGATTCTGAACTCAGATCTTCACCAGAACCGACAGATAAGTCACAATTAAATTTGTGCGCTTTCATTGTCCGCGACTCTACCTGAGGCTTGGGGGTGCACATCGTGATCGAAACAAACTGTGCCCGCCGTGCTTGTGGTACCCGGCTTTCCCACATCAAATCCGGTACCGACAAAACCATGTTGTTCGTCAAGTGATGCTGTAGTATTTAGAATAATTCAACACAGACCCCGACTTTTGGGGACCAAAGAAATCCGATAAATCGACAATAGAAAAGTTCGAGCGTGACGCGTGACTGTCGAATTGAATGAAAAGGTACAACACGAATCTGTCCCAACCCTGCGGCACAGTATCCTGTCATCATAAATTCCTAGGCTCATTATCAGCCTGCCTGCGAGGAGCAACAATGCGGCGAGCACGTTGCCGTAGGCAGCTGGTACTTCTCGTTTGATGTTTCTCCTTTTCTGTTATTCTCTTAGGAATGCCAAACTCGGCTTATCAATACCGTGCAATCATTGCACCGGAATGTTTGCCGAGGTTTGCAGGAGGGCAACAAATTACGCTGTATAAGCACATTTTGGGCCATTTCTCATATCCGAGTCGCTCGGATGATAGCCAGCGCAATTTCAAGCAAAACTGTCTCTCGGGATTTGCTTCCTTTGCTTTCCTCATTGCAGCCGAAGGCTTGCAATGATAAATTGTTAACCAAACAGTAGGAATGCCAAAATCGGCTTATCAATGCCGTGCAATCATTGGGCCGGAATGTTTACTGAGGTTTGCAGCAGGACAACAAATTCCGATGTATGAGCACATTTTGGGCCGTTTCTCAAATCCAAGTCATGCCTCTCGAATGACAGCCTGGTGTATTGCAATGCAAAAAATCTGAGCCACCACAAAGTTGTGCAAGGACCAGGGCTATCCATTTCCAGTGAGCGCACATTGAGCAAAGGGCTTCGGACTGTGGTACAGGCCAAATTGTTTCATGCTTTTCAAATGGCAATCTGGTGTATTGTATTGTTTAGCTCGAGGTCATGCCTTTCAATTGTGAAGCACAGGACACCAAATTGCTCCCCTATCCCAGCCGAACCCGGCAGAAATGCATTATGATGCATGGGATGGGCTGTTCAATTGTGGAGCATGGGACACAAAATTGCGAGGAAAATCAATTATGTATCCGTGCTCTCAGGGCGTTCAAATACAAAATTTGATGGCAGCGCCGTAGGGGAAAGCTTAATGCGGGAGGGGGAGTGTTGCAGAACAATATCTTATCGTTTATCTTTTTGCGTTGTTTATTTCTCAATCTTACATCAGTCGGCTAGCAGACAAAGGCGCCTCGGCTCAGACCATGAACTGAGGCGTAAGTCAATTACTTATATATCCGTTACTATATCTTACTGACATATACTGTAGTTCATTCGTTCTAGGTACGTATCAATATATTGAGTTCAGACCACGAACTGAGGCTTCATTCCTTCTAGTCCGATTCTACGTGGCGCCGAATCTTTACAGGTTATGGCCCCCCGAGACAATACAGACGAGTATGAAAAGAAGCGCACCCGGCCTATTCTCCTAGATGACTCAACCCGCTGCGAATGAAGATAGGTATGAAACATCCAGCAGTGGCCAGCAGCCGGCTAATATATTTATGGGTTGGGCGTACCTCAGCCAACTGCTGACCCTCTAGACTGTTCACTGGAAGAGAGAGGTATAGTTGTAACGGAAGACAGTATGAGACGACGGTAACAGATACATATTTGTGGGCATACCTGTGTCAATCATCATCATCAGGGTCTGCCGTGGAAAGTAGAGGTGGAGAGAATGAATTACAATCACGATGGGCAGGCACGCTGGGCTCAGGAGATGAAGTCAGAGTGGCCGATTCTCCGTCGATTCTGGCTTGATTCGGACTTCGATTCTGGTCCGATTTTGAGTCCAAAATCGACCGGAACTCGCTCTGAGGTTTGACCGCCCCATTGTGTTCTGCAGAGCCATTTTGAACCACGTGCATCACAATGGTATTTCGAACCCCGTGCCTCACAATGGAATCCACCATCCAGTGCATTATAATTTATTTCAGCTGTACTCAGCGGGGATAATGGTGCACTTGACGAATTCAAGGTTCATTGAATACTCGTCATCACAAAAAGTAACCGGAAATTGATTCACTGTGTCAGAACACGTGCACCGAGCTCAACCATCCCTTATGGTGACTGGTAACGTAAAGGGTATTGATGTCGGCCTGCCATCAGTCCAAGCTGCAGCCTCAACGGTCAACATTCTGGCCACACTTCAAGTGAGGGGTCGCTTCATTTTCACATTTTACAGGGAGTTTCCCGAGCCGAAATTCAATTTTGTCCTTTGTTCGTCCTCTAACAATTATTTTCTGAATTTATGTGCAAAGTCTCTGCCATTTACAACATTTTATAAAACTTTTTCTAGACAAAATTAAAAAATTCTGTGCGGGACATTCCCTCGATATCCATCCCATATGCCATATAAATTCTAGTTTGAGGCCATAGAGTCATTGCGGAGGGCGGGGGGCAGGTCGGACGCGGAACAAACAAAGAACAAACAGACATTTGTTTGGCGGGGTTGCCAGTCACCACATACCACCGGATGCCCAAGGAAACTAGCTGTGGATAGCTGGACTTGTTTCGCAAGAATCGTTCCATTGTTGCTGTCCAGAGCCATGGAAAGATCAGCCGTGCATGTTGCAATTACAACATCTCATCAGCCACAAGAAACAACCCCCGGAAAGAAAGTACTAGAAGACTGGATCAAAAGCGGGGAACCTCTGGGTAGATGACCAAGCAGATTTAGTGACGTTTAAAAACCACAAATTGTTGATTATGCGACGGAGTGCCGCCGCAAAACGTTCTGCAACATTGGCAGCAAACTCACAAAATGCATCATTGAAAGCACAGTTCGGAACGTATTTGCCAAGCAAAGGTACCACAGATACATTGGACAGATGCTATAGGGTACCCTCACTGACTTTCGTGCAAAAATGAAGTGCTCAGGGCCGTATTTTCAGGCGCAATTGGGGGACACATTGCGCACAGGCCAAGCAGGCTTGACTCGCCAAACGTTTTTCATCATCTACCAATTTCTCTGGGTTTCCAAGCCATAGAAACGCCCCGTCCATCCACGCAGGCACAGCTGCGCAAAACAATTTCGGACATCCGGGGCAAAATCACGTGTGGGGAAATTAAACGATTTATAGAACACAAGCTTTACGACCCGTGCCTTCGGCATGGCTACTCGCTCCGCTCGCAGCCACCCTCCGGCAGGGTCGACAGCTTGTTGGGGCTCTGCCCCAAACCCCGGGGGTAGCTCCGCATCTATATGTTTTAAAGCAAATAAAATTTATGACATTTTACCAAACATGACAATTACCTGCAAGCAATCCTTTAGGTAGACTGGTTGACTTCCCGTAAGCATAGATGGTTTTTTCAGAATATATTTGCATTTCCAGCAGCGATGCCGAGGCACCTGTCAGGACCCCAATCTCGGAATTTCCTGTTTCAACTGTCTTTCAAACCTTAATTTATTATAGTCTGTAGGGGGGTCCCTACCCCACTTATAGATTATATTATGTTGAATACAGTAAACAGATTTGGCAAGGTTGCTGACATGCCTGACTGAATTGGGTTGTTTTCTCGTGGTCTCTTTCGACGTGACAGGTCTCTCATTGGATTCTCGACGGGATTCTATGCTTCCCCCACTCTTCCTCACATCTTGGACCTACTAAAATCAAAATAGGTCCGAAATTGAGCTGAAAAGCATGTCAAAAATGTGTCCGAACCATAGCTCGCCCCATTGGTCACGTTGTGAAGTGAGAATGATGTCACTGGGGCAAAACTGTATCCAAATTGAGTCTGCTGCAGCTTTTTGAGGTTCCCTCAAGCGGTCACATGTTGAGTGGGTGGATTGGTTGAATGGACAAAGGAAGAAAAGATGGTGTTGAATATATGTATGAACCTATTGAAATATATTGCTTGCGGGAACCACACCGATTAGAATTTAAAACTAAACCTTGCATGCCATCATCGCTGGCACCCCTTGGATATTCACTGGATAATATCTATCCTTATGGGAAGTCAACCACTTCTGAACCAATTGAGAAAAATGTGTACATACCATACTTAAAGTAGAACCTCTGGGTAGACAATATTTTTTGTGGTCATGCCAGCATTGTTTTTGAACAGTGCATTAACTCTTTGACTTGAAGTGCATTGAGAAAGTGCCACATATAAGTGCATGGGTGAAGACATTGGTATGAAGGTCCAGACCAATTTGATCAACAGACTGGCCCTATGATTTGTCTATAGTCATTGAAAAGGCGAGATGAATGGGGAACTGTCAACGCTTCATGGCAAAAGCAATCTGCTTCACTGAAGGACTAATTGAGATGCGTGGGATGAAGGCCTTTTTGCCACTGTTCTCCCCTGATCAGTTGAATTTCAATGACATGAGGTGGTATTCTGTGAGAATTCCTCGAAAGCCGTTACAGAAACCTTGTGATGCCTCTAGATTTCAGAGCACCATAATCAGACATCCAACCCTTAATTTTAGTTTTGCCGAGGGCAGTCCAGAGGTTCGAATAGAGTTAAGATATTGAATAGGATATTCAAAATGATTGTTGTTAACACCCCCCTCTTTGATCACACAATCTGCACTGCAGAAAACTCCTGGTTATTATACACAAAAGCTAGGTTAACACTACAGTCAAAAACAATTGTAATGAAGGCCTGCATTTTTTATTAACAAATGACTCAAAAAAAAAAGAGCAGAGATGGATTGGCACAAAGACACACACAAAGCAGAAGATCAGATTAGATTTCAGAGAGATAGGGGCAAAGGAGCGAAGCAACTGAGGAAGCAAATCATTGAGAGGAGAGAAAAGAAACAGCAGAGGGCATTGAGAAAATACTTATAACAGCCAGAGAAGTGTGGGAGGCAAGGAGACACAGAAGTGCAAGCTATTGGACCTCAAATAAACCTCAGTAAACCTCGATTTGATTGTCGGAGATCAATAGCCGTTGTTGATTGAGGCGTGGGAACCGGCGCTGACATCTCGACAGTCGGCAGCGAGAACTCGACAAAGTCTCGTGATTTATGCATGTGACTTATCAAAAAAGCTGTGCGTCCTCTTTTCAAGTATAGGACATACCTATCATTGGCGATGTCGTGTTGGAGGTTATAACCACTAGACTACTCGCGCGAGTAGTCTAGTGGTTACTATTGATGGCCCACCTTTGCAAAAGTTTTTTGATGGAGGTGCAGCTGAAGCATCTGGGCTCGGATTCCTCTGAAATTTGGACTGAGGCGAGCCCTGCATGTCATTAGCTCTGTTGAATATTTGCAGACTTTTTGAGAAACTGAGAAGGGAGCCTAGAAGATGCCGAGAAGAAAACCCAAATTACCCACCTTTGCAAAAACTTTTGGCAGGCGATTGGCAGGCGATCAATGCCATCAAAATTTCCCAAAATCTGACTCTTGATTTTCTTTAGGGTTCAAATAGGGCCCAAGCATTCTATAAACTGCGCAGTACATTTTCAGATACTGGAATTATCTCTTTGTTTTATCCCGAGGCAATTGAGCTTGAATTGAACTCGCCAGATCGAATTTTTGCAAAGGGGTACAGTTTTGCAAAGGTGGGCCATCAATAGTATACTCTCCAACAAAATATGGAACCCTTATCTAATGGGTTGGCTGGAAGGCCGCTGGATCGAGCCCCGATGAAGGAGGACATTTATTGCAAATGTGGTCCGGACAACTGAGCCGCAAAAACAGCCGGGGAGGCCCCGTGACACCGCGCGATACTCGGGGAACCAACCCCGGGGGATATTCAATACCCGTCTGGTTGCACGCTGAGTGCCAAAGATAGGGGTTCCATATTTTGTTGGAGAGTATAACCACTAGACTACTCGCGCGAGTCGGTGCCACGGTGCCTCCGGCCTTTCGGTGCTCAGTCCCGGACTCTCCATTAACTATAAGTAATGTCCTCCCTTAGTGGGAATCGATCCGGCGGCATTCCAGCCTACCCATTAGATAAGGTTTCCATATTTTGTTGGAGAGGCTAACCACTAGACTACTCGCGCGAGTAGTCTAGTGGTTATAACCTCCAACAGTCCAACCTTCCCTGGCCCTTTTTCGGCCATTTCTTCGTTAATCCACCGCTCAAACCTCTTCGCCATCTGCAGTCCTTGTCCACGACCCTGGTCCCTAATTTAGATGAATGACATCTTGATGCGGACCGTTGCTCCGATGCCAAGTCCCACCGACCCAAACGTTATTAGCGACTTGCGATAACCCAACAACTAATATTTGCATAAAATTTAAGCACAATAACGCCAACTAGTCGAAGCCAACCTGTGACTACGTCCGTAGTCACAGGTAGTCAGACGGAGTCGCAGGTAGGCCAACGTAGTCGCATGTAGGCCAATGTCCATGCGACTACCTCCGTAGTCACCCTCTGACTACGGGGGACCTCAACGCAGTGACTCTTCGGTTAATGTCGTTCATGGAAGTCAGTTGTTTCTCTCCAATATCGAAGTGCTGAAGAGATGGTTTACTCTTTGCTAGTCTCCTCTCCACTCGTAACGGGCCGCTCTGGAGCCGGGAAGACATCCGTCGTCCAGGCTGTCGCGAAAACGCTGCAGCGGGACCCGAAAACATTGACATGTATGCAGCCATCAAAAAATAAAAAAGACGCTTGAATAACATGCCCGACAGACATCTTGTACGTCGACGTCTCGAGATACGCCGCGCAACCCGTCCAGACGATCAAAGCCCTTCTGGGCTCTTGGTTCAAGAAAGCTGCATGGCACCGCCCCGCGATACTGATTCTCGATAACTTCGAGAAATTGGTTGGCGTGGAATTGGAGCACGCCGACTCCTTCCGCACTCGCCATATTACCGAGATTTTCATATCTCTCTACTCGTCGTCCGCGCGCTCTGCCGCTCCGAATTCGCGCGGAGTTGTGCTGCTTGCTACGGCGTCCTCCACTGCGGCGTTGCACCCCTCATCAACGGCGCGCACATATTCGAAGATGTCGTCAGCGTCAAGGCGCCGAATAAGAACGCTCGAAAAGAGGTGCCTCCAGCCTTCATTTTCATCATTAAGTATGAACTGTCGTTAGATCCTGGCGCGAATAGTGCATGAGCGTCTGAGCGTGGCGCGGGATATGCAGGTGGACCCCGAGTCCCCGCTGAACTATGCCGTGCTCGCGACCCAGACCGAGGGCTATTCCGCGACCGATCTGCAAGATCTGGTAGCGCGGGCAGTTCACCAGATAGCTGTGCGATCGGCCGATGGCAGCAAACCGGTGGGTGTTTCTTGGGCTCATTGGAACTGCGATCAGTTTTTGGTTCAGCCTCTTCTCGCATCTACCGATTTTGACGCTGCGCAAGTGGATTTCGTGCCGCTATCGCTGCGCGACGTGAAGCTTCAAAACTCCGAGGTTTCGTGGTCAGACATTGGAGGTATGATCTTGGGGCGCGCGCTGCCTCGATTTTGATTGAATTCATTACACATGCCTGCGAGAAACCCGGAGAATCCTCCGCGAGACCCTCGAGTGGCCCACAAAATTCGGCCCAATATTCGCACAGTCGCCTCTTCGTTTGCGCTCCGGGTGTGTGTCATTTATCAATCTCCCCAGGCACACCATCGCCGCCGTTGACACTGACCCTTAAACAAAAACAGCTTGTTGTTATATGGCTTTCCGGGTTGCGGGAAGACCCTGTTCGCCTCGGCAGTTGCACAGGAGTGCGGTTTAAATTTCATCAGCGTGAAAGGCCCCAAGATCCTCAACAAATATATCGGGGCAAGCGAGCAATCTGTAAGTCGTCGTGTTTCGTCTGAGTGCTTCTTCCTTCACCTTTTGTCCTATGCCAACCATGCATGCGTAATATTAATACCTTCAGGTACGAGATCTGTTCGAGCGGGCTACGGCAGCAAAGCCCTGCGTTCTCTTCTTTGATGAATTCGACTCTATCGCACCGAAGAGGTAAGCAAATTGCGCAACTTGAAAATACACGGCAATACTGAAGACCTGTATTGTATAGAGAGCACGACAGCACAGGTGTCACTGATCGGGTGGTAAATCAGATGCTGACTCAGATGGATGGCGCAGAAGGCTTGGATGGGGTGTATGTTCTTGCTGCTACCAGGTATGTATTCTCGGGGAAGTGAGTATGCTGTAATAATTCGAAAACTAAACAGCCGGCCGGACCTCATCGATTCCGCCCGGGGCGACTGGATAAGTCTCTGTTCTGCGACATGCCGAACCTTGAGGACCGCAAGGACGTGCGTTTCTTTCCCGATATGTCTCTTCACCATATCAGGTATTGATTGCACGTCAGATACTCCAAGCAGTCGCACGTAAGATTTTGTTTTCGCAGACCGTGGATATCGACGCGATTGCCGCCGCCACGGAGGGCTACTCTGGCGCGGATCTACAAGCCCTGCTGTACAATGCCCACCTCGAAGTCGTGCATTCTTCCATCGCCGGTAGCTCACTCGATGATCGCCCTTCCACCCGCGAAGAAGACGCACCGGTGCAATTCACCGTCATCGGGGGCTCGCAGGCCAAGGTCATCAGCAAGGCTGACGAGATGGCGTTGCAGCGTCGGGCAAGTCTTCCATTTCATTTCTCGCCTTTTTCGGCAACAGCCAACTAACTTTATTCGTCTCCAGCTCCGGCAAATAAAATCCAAGGCACTCACCAAAGCGGACCAACCCAAAGGCGTTCTGTCGACTCCAAAAACGGTCTGTCCTTCGCTCCCTCTTATAGACATATTCTGACACTGCGGGACAGCACGAGATAACACCCGCACATCTGTCGGGTGTGCTCAAGACCATGCGACCGTCAGTTTCTGCCGAGGAACGCGTGCGTCTGAATCGAATGTGAAGAAAGAAATTTGTTGAATGATTCTATAATCTGACTTTATTTTCGCCCAGATATCGCGCCTTTATAGATGATCGCAGTGGCGATATGCTCGTCCCTCCAGAAGCAGGCGGGGTAGGAAGTCGTGTGTCTCTCATCTAGACTAACAATAAAACCGCGATCCGATCCGACTCCAAAGCGCGGGATTTTTTCCATATCTGGAAAATGGACGAGCGAACGAACCCCATCAAACAGGCCCCTATCTTACAGCTTGGAGCTAGGCTCAGCTAGCTCGAGCTGTCGACTTGCTGGTGTTTTGCATGCAGGCTACATACTACAAGATTACATTATGTACAGTGGTGGTGAACATGTATAGAGGGTATGCTTGAAAAAGAGGAAATCCACAGTGTATGAATGAACGAAGTCAACGACTCAGACCCACGAGCAATTGCAGCAAAATAAAAAGAGTAGTGTAGTAACGAAACGAAGACAATGTGAATTATACATCACAGCTTCATAAGCCCCTTCATTGCGTTCGCAATGGCAAAGCTCGACTTTGCCATGACCTGACGCGAGTCCTTGGTCACCTCCGGCAGCGCCTGCACCTCGCTGAGGCGGTTCGCGTGCTCACTGAGCTCGCGCAGGATGTCCTTGCCCTGCGCCGCGGTCGCAGACCTCGGGACCAAGATTTTAGCCACGAAACCGATGAAAAGAATGCGAATGGCACCAAGAACGGGTTTATTACGTAATCGGTCACTTTGTTCGCCATCCCGAGCACTTTTGTCGCTTTTTTTCGACCTTTTTCTGGCATTTGAGCACTCAAATGAGCCTCAAATCCGTGATACACTGTAAAATGCCTTTAATGTGGGATGGCCCGGGCCTCTAGCGGCCGGTTACGCATCTTATACCTGGCATCTCGCAACCTGTCTAATTTCACAAGTTGCATGATGGTTAGGTCACTTTGGTTTTTGGTCCAACAGCAGAAGAGAAGCATTCAACTACTAGCCTTATATGTGACCGACCAAACCTTTCGCCACTTCTTCCAGTACCAACCGCATATAGCAGATATCCTGTGACTGCTCTGGACACTGTGACCTCAGGAACGCCAAAACCGCATCACCATCCCCCCGCAATGTCGCATGCCCAAAGGCTCGAGGGTCTTCACCAACATGCTGGAACACCATCCCGAGGGGCGTCGACCCTCGATTTTGGGCGTAACGTTTCCAGTGCGGTGGCCCAATCCTTCCTCCACCACTCCTAGCATTGCGTGTGCGTAGCATATGTACTCGAAGTGCCGCGTTCCGCCGTGACTCTGGAAGAACGCGAGGAGCGACTCGGCGTCGCCCTGTATGGTCGTGGGCCCGAAGAGCCGTGCATTCACCGATAGCTCGAATTCCATCGCAATGTCCGAGCAGATGATGGGGCCACCTGGCCTTAAACAACTGCTAGCAACGCCCAAGGGAACCACATCTAAGTTTGCAGAGATCGCTGACGGCCGATATCTCCCGGGAAGCGGCTGGGACTCTTCCTCCCCGGCTCTTGCGTGATGCGTCCACTTCTCCTTGTTGTCTGTGACGTTTACTCGGGGTGAGCCGGCATTAAGTGGCGGGCGAAGCATGGCGACAACAGACGCACCAGTGGGGAATACCTCCTCCTCCTTTTCTTCTTCTCCTCCACCACACTTGTGTAGGTTTGCTGGAGCGATTTGTCGGTGATCCTTCGCCCTTTCGGCGGCCTGACCAGTGATTGAGCGTTGAGATAAGTTTGGCTAAGCCAGTTGGCGCCCCGTTTCCTCTTGCCGTGCGCACCCTCTTTAAACTCTGAATTCTCACCTTCCGATAGCCGTTTACGAGTTGGGGTTTCTTGTGCCCGGAATTCACGACGAACTCCTCGATTTGTGTCACTGACAGCTGTGTCACCCTGGTAGGGGAGAGCCAGGCGCTACAACGACGAAGGAGTTTCAGGAACGGCACGGAACAAGAAACACTACGCACTATTCTCCGCCGGGGAAAAACCGCACGAGTTCTGTGCTCTTGTTCGCGAAACGGTTTTTCTTTTTCTTTTGTTTAATGGCGTCCGGCGCCGTCGCGGGGTCGACGATCTAAGAGAATGTTAGTACGTGGAAGGAGGGGGTGCCACCTCTTCAGGGAAGATCTAGTGTTACTGACTTCCCCGGGCCACGGGGGGAAACCGTCGACAGTTCCGAGTACAATATCGCTCGTGTTAAATGCTGTGGTTCTTATTGCGGGCTTCTTTCTCGGGCTCATCCTAGTTTGCGAGGTGAGTGATCCCAATAAGTTTAAACTTGCTCTCTTATATACAGCAACCGTCCGTGAGAGACATTGACTGTCCTCCATTCCAAGTCATCATTGATAATTATAATTAGATCCCTATCTAAAGTTGCGACGGCCATCCTCATGGCATGATGCAACGAATATTACTAAATTTAGGATAAACATGCCAAGGTTGTACCCCGCCCGTGCGCTTCCCCGCTTGTGATCCCCGCTGTCGGGGGCGCTCATTGACGATACATGTTTCGGTTGAGACTGCACTTTAAACATCTCGATGTCCAAAGCCAATTGTGGTAGAATTTCGGGCTGAAGAGCAGAACAAATTAGGCAGAGAATCTTAAGAGATCGGATAATAGGCAGGTTGAACAGCAGCCACTCGAGCCACCAGATTTACTCTGTGGGTGCAATTTAATGCAGGTCTTTCCCAGGCGTTATAGAGGGCCACTTTGATGTCAATTTGGTGCAGTTAATGGTGGGGAAAAAAGATGGAGGCCATAGCAAACCCGCCATTTTCGGAGACACCTAGAGGCTCGGCATTGCCTCGTGCAGGCCAAAGGAGAAGACAGCCAAATCAGTCCTTGGAATAATGAGATAAGAGGAAACGGGGTACTCAATTTTTGAACTCCAATTATTTGCCGGAGCTGCCGCAGGCACCCACATCCTCGTGAGAGCGCTTGAGAATTCTGCTGCAATTTTATTTTGGGAGATTCGGCCTGCAAATGGGCTCAAATGTCTGCGGAAACTCTTTTTTGTCGCCACTGTATGTACGCTGAGTTCGAATAATTGAACAGGATGATAATGGCTCTGGACTAGGAACAAGTTGACGCGAAGATAAAGTGTGAAAGACAAAAGTGTAATTTATGTGTGCCGTGATTATTGGGCGATTTGCATCATTCCAAGTCATTAGCATACCCGCGAGGCCCGATTTCGCACATGGCCCCTGATTTTTTCGATCGGAGTGCCATGTATGATATGATTTTCCACTCTCCGCTCCTTTCCCTATCCTCGCTCGCAACCAGTTCAAATTCTGTACCGTGGGGAATAGTCAAAGGTTTTAGCAGGAGATTGTCTTCCAAACTGTATGGTTCCATAGAAGTGCGCCTTGGAGAGTGGACGGGCGATGCTGCCCAGGTCAAATTGAATGAAAAGGTACAACACGAATCTGTCCCAACCCGGCGGTCCAGAGCCCTGTCCCCACACATTGCTAGGCTCGTTACCAGCCTGCCTACGACCTCACATAGGTGATTCCTAGCATTTACAGTGCTTGAGAGCAGCAAAGAGATGTGGGGCATGATTGATGGCGCGCAGCTATGCCCGCTGCGCGTCCCAAATCGCGCCTTGATTCTACTCCGATGACAGCCTTTTTCGGGAGAGGGTATTCACTGCAAGTGAGTCCATTCCGGTCCCAATTTTGCGGCTATATGCCCGCAGATACTCATGCTGGGTCACTCTGCTAAAATACCGTTTGCAAGCAGTTTTAAATGGTTTAAAACATTTTTTCCAACCATTTCCGTTTAGATTGCGCCCGAGCGCAAACGAAAACTAAATGGTTGGAGCCTTACGCTGCCGGGCATGCACATGCGCGGGCTGATGTGTGCGCGACCCGCGTGCGTGTGCGCTGCATCGCGATTGCTCTAGCGCGGGCGCTGTCCCGGCCATCGGGCCAAGCGCCGCCAAGCGTGTCACAAGTGGCTTGAGTGGGACGCGGTCACGTGCTCTCGCATCTTGACCATCCCTGCGACTTTGGCAGTGAATTTTGTATTTTGGCGAGTTCTCTTCTTCCTGTTATCAAATTGTTTCAGTGTCACAGTTAATTTGATCTCCAGTCATTTTCCTATGTATTACCAAGGAGTTTCATTTATAGTTGCGTTGCTTTGTTCGTAAGTTGGGGCTCGCAACAACTCCGAATATCCAATCCTGTAAATGTAACTCAGGACCCATACCAAGGCTCCAAACAGAAAAGGGGAGATTGAGCTCAACAAAACAAACTCGAGACCATTAGCAAAGACGTACTGTAATGTAACATTGGCATCTGGAAAAGCCCAAATTTTAGTGTTACAAGAGCGCGCTGGGCCGCTTCGCGCCCCAGCACTTCGGTTAAAGAAGTTAAAGAGCTCTTCAGAACCTGTGATAAGAAGGCAGAATGAGTGGCACTAAAAGTAATGAAGTAGTGCAATGCCGAAGGCGGCGGCGGGCGCTTGACGGGCGCCTCCAAAGTTGCGGGTTGCAAAGTCCAAAAGCGAAGTTTAAAAGGCTTCGGACAGACACCCGTAATTTATAAAGAGAGAGACGCAGCGATTTAGGCAACATTTTGGACACAGTGTTATGCGTTACGTTGTTACCATACAGATTGGTACAGTATAACTAGTGTGACGCTGCCTGCGGCAATGTGACACTGTGTACGTCAATCAAGCACCGATCAGCGTCAGTTGAAAAACGTCACGGCTGATCAAACGTCAGTGCAACGTCAAAGCGTCACTTTCACCCTGCCCGGATGTGCCGATTTGGAGAGAATCAAGCGAAAATAAATTACAGCTATTTGCAGATGCCTTCTACCGAGGTCCCCATGTAAGATATTAAGTTGATTGAACAGCCTATACACTGTAGAATTCTACTTTAAATCAATTGGTCCAGGTCCGGAGTGAATCGGAGAAGAATCAAAGCTAGCTAGAGAGACATTTGAGAACAGAATTCATCCACTATATGCAAATAGGTCTGATGTTGAAATGTTTGTGAGTCGAGACACTTTTGTTGGAGCACAGGAATATGCCGTGCAATGTACATCTTGTGAAAACTCATAACAATAATAGTAATAAGACTTGTAAGAAGACCATCCTGCGAGCTACAGATAGATACTTGCATGAACACGGTTGTCACAGATGCAACCGGAAGCAAATGCTCTGCATGTACCGTGCAGACCTCCGCATAAGACATGAAAGTATTCGGATTCACATGGTATGGATCAGTTGAAGAAAGAGGAGCATCATAGATTACAGTCAACCTGGACCGCAGTTGGTGGTGCGCACTGTTAGCCGTACTGTTCAGTAGTGTGCTTGATGGGTTGAAAAAGACAAGAAGCGTTGAAAAAGAGGTAGTGCAACAAGAGAGGGTGAAGGCAGTGAAGGCCAGACATTTGTGAGGGGATCGTGGTGCAGATATTGCGAACAGGCAGAGCGGGAATGTGGAATCACACGGTTCAAACTGTGTTCAAGCTTCCACCTAAAAATAATAAGTTTTAGTTCAAGCCGGAGCACACCCCTCTATGGTGTTTGTTGGGGGGATTTTGAGCCTCACAGGCATTCTTGGATTAAACTGTGGCTGTGGAATATTTGGATGGAAATGATGGTCCAGCAGGCCCGGGTGAGACACAACATCCGAAGGAACCACGTGTAGCGGCTGGGTCGATTTCGACGCGTGCCTGGTGGATCCCGTCAAAACGATGGCTGTTCCCGCTATGGGCACGGGACACAGCCCTATGAGAGTCAAGTCAACTGCTAGAAAAAATCACTGTTTTGGTTGCAAGTTGGGTGAGACGAAGAAGATGTTTATCCCTCGTTTACCTGAGGATGAATTGCTGGATATCCCTCGCTTGCTTGAGGATGAACTGTTGGGTATCCCTCTGCTATGATCTCCCAGCAAGAGCTTTCAGCGCAACAAGTCGCTTCCTACCTCAGGTCCTTCCCACCTTCTCGTTCCATTCTTCATCAATCTTCGTGCACGCAAATGGCCGGAGAAACCAGCCGCACCTCCTCTTACAACCCGTTGCCTGCCTGTCGGTGTGTCAACGCGCCAATCCTCCTCACAATCCAGCGAGTGCACGGGTGGAGTCGAGATCGGCCAGAATTTTTGCCTCGAAGGTCTCGCACCACTTGTCCTCCGACGCAACGATGGAAGACGGGTTTAAAAGTTAATATGGTCTGTTGCGATGGCCAAGCGATGGCAGGTTTTGCCTCTTTTATCAGATGTTCTACCCTAGCAAGCAGGTCAGCCAGCGATTCCGTTTGCATAATTGGATCCAGGCTCGCTCAAATCGGCGGGAACAAATGACGCCACCTCGACTGTGTTCGAATGGCTTGTTTCATTTTTGGATCCTCCTCCTAAGGGTTGAAATTCTATATGAAATTGGCGACGACCATTGCCCGTACCGAGCCGGCGTATGCTGGTGCGAGTGCTTGTTGTGAGATGGGGTGGGAAGGATCGAGTCGGACAACTTTGGCGTGCGAGGGAAGGAGAGTCAGAGACGTTTTCTGACTCGATCAAGACGTCTCTGACTCGATCCTTCCCACCCGTTTCGTGAAACGATTATCCAAAAATGTTTTTCATGGGAATAGAAAGTTACCGAATGGAAGCCCCAAGCATGGATCATGTGGTGAGCACACCGGGTACGTAACCTTGCGTTTTCATAGTCTCTGTCGTCAACAGCCACGTCTTCATCTCGTCCTTCCATGACTTTGCGGCAATGGTGCAAAATTAAGGCGTGCGACGCTTTGGGCGTTGGCAAAGGCAATCCGGTGGCAAACGTACGATTTCACGCAGTCTTTCTTCATGTCTAAATTCACACTAGGGTACATACACTGCGTTCCCACCCCATGTAGACAGAGGGTCCGTCTACCCCCGCAGACGAAGGGTAGACGAACCCCTATGTATACCTGTGTCTACACCACGTAGACACAGGTGGTCTATATATGTCTACATTGATCTGCCTCGGTCTACGTCTGTCCACTCACCTGGACCGACGTAGACACACGTCCACCGACGTAGCCGCACGTAGATACATGTACGCCGCCAAAGTGCCCGCATGCTGCTCCCACCTGGAGGAGTCCGGTCATGAAGTTGAGCGAGGTGGGTCTACGTGCGTCTACAGACGTAGACGAAGGTACTTATGTAGCCGACGGGTAGACGGACCCATGTGGCTACCACATGGCCGGACGTAAATCAAGCTCGCCGAAGGTTCGTCTACATCACGGCGTACACGTAGGTATCCGGACGTAGCCGAAGATCACCGCATGTCGCTGCATGTAAATCAACGTAGACAGGGGTCGGTCTACCTAGGGTGGGAACACAGTGATACCGATCCAGTCGAAGTTCAGTACGAGGTAGGCAGCACTACCTGCCTCTCCATCTACCTCAATGCAGGTCCTTCTGACAATCCCATGCAAAGTGAGGTCTCTACCAGGAAATTTGTGTATCTTGGTGGCAAAAGTTCGAGAACCCGAATTTTCATCGACCTATGGACCTTTCTAGACCTCAAGTTGACCTTTAACGAAGTTTCATAGTGTTAATACATCGTTCAGACGCAAAAAACCGTCCGAAGCCTTTGGGATATATACAATCTTAGACTCGATTCGATGGGCGATGTTGAAAATGGGATGGATTCCGTAGGTGACAAACAGCGCTTAATTTTGTGGATAAGTTCAAATGGCCCGTAATAATTCATAAGTAACTTCTTGCTGCGACCACTATTAAAGAAATTAGCACATATAGGTACTTGATTCTGCACGGGGCTTAGATCATGATCATGATCAGTTCTTCGTAACGGTATAATGGGAGAATATCAGCGATGAACGACTAATCCCTTGTGAGAGCACTGGAATATGAAAAAGTGGACCCACGGAATGAAATCTTTGAGCGTAAATGCCAGGAAACTTGTCTTTACCACCGGTGACATTTCAGACAGGGTACTGTACTGCCGAATCCAAGACCTCCTGCAAACCTTAAATATGTCAAGTGCCCCCTTATCCCTACCCAAAACGGCCAAAATACATTATAATGCACGTGCCTAGCCATGCAATGGTCCATCCCGAGCCAACCAATTATTCGGGTGATGTATACATGTGCAAAACCATAATTTGATCCCTGCAAAAATGCGGGCCCGTATATAATATTATCGTTGCGGAAATTAGGGTGAAATTTAAACACATTCAACAGGAGCCCTTGGATATTTCTGGTTAAAAATGCGAGATCAGTTACGAGAGGCTTTACGATTCCTTTCAAGGTGAATAAGGTAGGTGACATCCGCATCCATCGAATCACGTGTGTCACATGCGACACCGCCTCCTGTTCAAACCTTAAATACAGCAATTGGACAGCCACATTTTGCTTCAAAACACAGAATTGGTTGAAAAATCAGCCTGGTCATGTGTACATTGCAATCGTTGCTCACGGGGGCTTCAAAACAGCAATTTAATGCCTGGGGCCTGTTCAAACCTTAAATATGTCAAGTGCTCCCTTATCCCTGCCCAAAACAGTCAAAATACATTATAATGCACGTGGTGGATAGCCACATTTTGCAAAATTGATTAAAAAATCAGCCTGGCCATGTGTACATGGCAATCGTTGCTCACTGAGGCTTCAAAACGACAATTTAATGCCTGGGGCCTGTTCAAACTTTAAATATGTCAAGTGCTGCCCGCCGAGTCTGTGGATTGATGGTATATGCAAAAATGGTGTATATGACCTGAAAGTACTCATAAAGGCAACCACAGTCACACTTTGTTTCACCTGAATCATTGGGGTTTGGGCAATGTGGCGCGCAAGTCGGCGTTTCTGGCCTATTTTGGCAGATTTTTTGATCAAAAATGGCCAACTTGCACTACGGATTGTGAGCTCAAATCCCTATCAATTTGGATCAAATAAAATGTGACTGTGGTCGCCTTTTCAAGTACTTGTAGGCCCTATACACGGTTTTTGAATATGCGATGAATCCATAGAATCGGTTATTCCGAAAATGCCCAATTTATTTATTCCTAGGTGGTGGCGCAGGCATGCTATGGTTTACACTGTCTGTAATTCATAGAAAGGCTCAATGAACATGCTAGCATTTTTTTTTGCAGTGGTTCGGGCCTGAAATGAGCCCAAACGACCGCATGCAGAAGTTTTCGTCGCCACTGTAAGCCAAAGAGGCGTATCACCGCTTTCCAGTTCTTTATATGTGAAGCTCTGGGCTTCGGCTTGCCGCTGATTCTATATATATCTGGCATCGGGAGCCGAGAAGTGTTGGACTTCCAGTGGATGTGAAAACGTGCGCTGCAGGAGCAAGGAATTGGGAGGGCTCACTGCTGTAACTCTCGCTACGGACCCATGGGGTGGAGAGGAGTGTACTCTTTTTACAACAATAGAGGGATTACAACCTTGGAGGTAAGAGTGTGAGCGCGACCGGGATAGGTGCGAGGAAATTGGGAGTGCTCACTGCCGCGACTTCTGCTTCGGACCCGTGGGGTGGGGAGGAGCGAACACAACCACAGAGGGATCACAGCCTTAGAGGTAGGAGTGTGAGGGGGAGCTGTCAAAGGAATTCCGAGTAATCTTGCTCATTCGACGATTAGCCTTGTGTAAACTCCACTTTAAACTCGATCAAATGAGCAGGGAGATCAGCGAGGCGGCGACTACAATCGGTACCTCCACATGTACGACTTCTCGAAGCTCTATGGAAACAGCGCATACAGATCGTGGCGAAGATAGGGTATCCCGGAGTACTACACGCACTTCTGTACTCCATTGTCCCAGAGTATCTTCGGAGCTGTCGAACAGTCGACACACAGAAGTAGAAAGGGAAATATTGATACCTCGGTCAAGTCATATTGCACCGTACCTCCTTTGAGAAACAACTTAGCAGTCGGTGGAGAGTGGAAGAAAAAAGAAAAAAGGGGTAGTAATCAGAAACCAGTCAAACACGTTTACGGAGATGGTGATGCATATCAGTATCAGTCCCTCTTTTTATGGTACTGGCCAGGTTAAAAGATGCCCGGCCCCATTCCCAACACTGACGGTGGATGCGCGACCCTCCACAGGAGCTCATCGACCACATTCTCGACAACGTAGTCGGCCCGGAGGGTGTCGTGCCCTGTATTCTGAGTCCTCACACATAGGAGCAAGATTAGGTAGCGTCCCTCGGGTTGGTCTGCAGGCAGTGGTGGCCTCGGAGCAGATTCCACCTCTTCTCCCACGTGACACTCTGGGAAGACACATTTTTTGATCTTATTCAAAGCTCGGAATCCCTCATACTTCCTGCCATCCGCTCTCTGGCTCTACATCTCGGTAACCAGCGTCCCCTCCTCCAACGGGAGCAGATGCTTTGGTTTGGTGGGAGCCATAATCTCACGATCCTGCACTTCCAGATTCCAGAGATGGTGGATGTTCGCAGCATGTCAGATTTCAAAACCGGGTTTAAAATGAGCCTACACGAGCGAATTTGGCACAGTTTGGCAGGAGTTGAAATTGTGTGTGTTTGCCTAAGAATGAAACCTCAGCGGTGCCCAACAAAGAATTCGGAAGAGGCAGATCTGCTTGAAATTTCGCTGGCTATCACCCCAGCATGTCAGATTTCAAAACCGGGTTTGAAATGAGTCTACACGAGTGAATTTGGCACAGTTTGGCAATTACAAGCCACGTGTCCCGAGAAGTGGACTATATATATACTTGGCAAATATTTGAGGCTACTGATGGGCTAATTATAACAAGTCTATTGGGATTCAGGAGCTGGGTATGAAAAATGACAGTAAGGAGAAATGCCAACCAGGAAAGACCTCAGGATAAGGATTGATGAGACATGGTTGTGGTGACAGGAATGAGGAATAAATCAGTGAGCCAGTGAAGCCGCGTTATTCTGAAGAAGGTAAGGGTGGTTGAATGCCTGGTTTCATGACATGTTTGAACATAGCTTAAACCTTGAAGCCTTGAGGTCAAGCTACAGAAAATCAGGTAGATTAATCCAGTCGCAACTGGATTATTTCCTATGGTCCTTCTGCTAAGTCGCCAGTACAGACTAAAGTAAAGTGTGGTGGTGGGCACTCAACCAGATACTGGCCAAATCATGTACCTTCCATTTGGCTTAGTGGCTATGTGTGCTGGGTTCATGTAATGTTCACTCTGCCTAGCGCAAGTTCAAATCCCCTGATGGCTTCTTTTTGCATTTAGGACACGGTTCAACCTGCATTAAAAAAGACTAAACCTCCCCTAGGATTAAACTGAGATCGTTGAACCGGATTCTTCTACCTAGTTTTTGTGGCGGTGCCACTATTTCAACCACGCTCGTTTATTCCTTTACTTCATCTGTCTTACATTTTCCCGTCTCCCTTCGTACTTACGCGTGACTTACACAGTCTTACGCACCGTACCCTACGCCCGGGGCGGCGGACAATCCCATTTTATTTCGCTTACCACACATTCATTACCTAACCTTTGATCCTAGTATATAAACCCCTGATGTACGTAGTTAGTTCTTTGGTTAATACTATAGTTATGCCAGTTACTCTACGTTCGACCGCCCTCCAACTTACCGTGTGCCGAGACCAGCTTTGCTCCTCGTCACATATTTTTAACTGCTCGATACCTGTCCCTGCTTCGCTGGTCCCCTCTGGTCTGATCAACCCGAACCTCCCGCTCAGCAGACGACGCCTCGTTCCAAAAACTAACTACAATGTCTCATATCGAACCTCGTCCGACCAAAACATGAGGCAAAGTATTACTCGTTCCAACTCGCACCCGGGCTCTGCCGGTTGCGACTGAAGCTTTTCGTACTCGTCAATCATGGCATCAGAGGAATAAATTTCATCGTAGATTCTGGAAGGAACAGCGTCCGGATGAGATTTGTGGAATTGCCTGAAGGGGGTAAAGTGAAAATGGCGACTCATGGTATCATGGATGGCACTCTTTATAACCTCTGAGAGCGGACGCAGAAATAATCCAGGAACTGTATACAGCGGCGCAGGCGACGTTGGTGAGTGTTTTTTCCCATCTGGAACCTACAGTATGCATTGGACAGCGTACAGTGAAGCTTGCACTTTATTACTCACCTTGATATCGACAGATACCTCGGACCATCCATCGCGAGCAACAGGTGCTTTTCCAGAGGACGATGAAAGCTTATCCAGGCGCTCAGTCTCCTGCGCCAGATTGAAGCACGCGAGATCCTCCTTGCGAAAAGCGTCGGACTTGGGGAATTCCACCAGCTTGGTGACTTCCTGGATCGATTTCAGCGGAGAGCCACTCCACATCCAGTTTGTAATTCCATAGGCAGTCGAGTTGGGGAAGGGGTAGTAGGGATTTCTCTCCTTCTCTGGAGGGGGCACCAATAGAGTCGGAACGGTGCCAGCGCTAGGAGATACGCTAGCTGCTGGTGCAGGAGGCTTAGGAATATCAGAGAGGTCGTCAAGAGAAATGGTGCCGTCGGGGTCATGAGTCGGAGCACGGGGATACTCGCGGTAGAGTCCAAAAGTATTCATTGCACTCTTGATTGGCTCCCACACGAATGCGGTTGGGACAGGTGGCGGGGGCGCGTCAGGTTCTGGAGATGTCCTCACCAGCTCGGGTGCAGGAGCAGGAGGCTCTGGAAGCAGCTGAAGCAGTTTCCAAGTTGGATGTCTGGTCCGAACTGGTCGACCCGTAGATGTTGCCGCAAGCTCTGGAGATGGTGCAGGGGCGGGAGAAGGTGCAGCCATAGGCGGCGATGGCTCATAGACGACCATGGGCTCATCCTCGAGTGCCTATTAACCGTTATTTAAGCAAATGGCTCCTCGGCTGTGCTATTTCTCCATATATCCTTGGTCTTTTCTTCCTGCTCTCTGCATTTTCTGTGTTTAACTCTTTTCAGACTGCATTTTGCTCTGCTTTTGTGGTACTGTTACCTGTCTCGTGTTCAACTATTGTCCCCATTTGTAGCCCTGTTTCTGGATACCCCGTTTGTGCAGCCTCGAAAAAATGCTCCGCACAGATAATAATCATCCACCTGACCCATCTGTACTGCGATCCGCAACCAAACACAGTTTCTCGCAGCAATCTCTTACTGCGCCGCAAGTATTTTCAATATAAATGACGCTGCGCCACGTCAAGGCCACGTAGACTCTCGAGAATTTTCCAGACATAAATACGGTATAGTTTCTGGCTTTTCACAATCTGTCGCCCACTTCACGGTCCCCAATTTACTAATTTACTGCACAGTCTGCACTGAATGTATCCAGCGTCGTGCTTGCGCCGCGGACTGATACATATACTCATCAAATCACTCAGTTGAGGCCAGTTACCCTCTATTCACACCCCCGCAACTGTCTCGCTTTTTCTGCAGTTTCTCAAGCACTCTCCAAACTGTGTCTTGACTCCGGTGGCAAATAATCCCTGTTGTGCAAACATGATGTGCTATTCCCTTACTGAACCACTAGTTCAACATTCTTTGCGCCAGGCTCACTTCCGCTCCTTCACAAGCATGACACGTTACTCATAGACGAGAAGGTAGGAAAGAGCGGGGTTCAATATTTCGACCTCATTCGGAGCAAACATCTTATATGTTCTATCTCCGCTTGGACTCCTTCCTCATCCGCGCCGTTCCAAGACACATTTCCGGAAGTGTTCAATATAAGCCACAATGATTTTCTGTGTCTTTCATATGTCCTCCACAATCATGGACCCCGTTATCAATGCTATCTCACGTTGGTCTTGCGATTAGCTTTCATTCTGCTTCGACGGCGCATGCTTTGTCACCCATCTCACGATTTAGAACTCAACAGACTATCATAAAAAATCTATACCGTGGAATATACTTATTCTCCACATTTATCGGAGCGAAGCGAAGGTCCATCTTGTACACAATAAATAAATCAATGACCCCCTGGCGAAAAGATATTTGTCACGCACAGGGTTAAAATCGCCACCAAGCGAGCTCGAGGATGCTACTGGAGTCTCCTCAAGTCTTTGACGTTTGCGAGCACGGATTTCTTGGAACTTCGTTGTAGCATCCTGAGTTTCATTGCCAGTGTCCTCGTCGTCGCAATTGTAGGCCTCGCATATAGTCTGATGCCGAGAAAACCTCTGCTTGGTGTCGAAGGTCTCACCGCAGGGTAGCGGGAAGGTGTACAACATGGGAGAAGGAGAGGACGAGAGGACGCGAGAAAGAGGCTTGCGGCACACGATAGGAGAAACAATACGATTGGCGTAACTATGTACACACGGGGACGAAACACCACTGTGAATTACAGTGATCGCACAAGCTCAATAAATTATCAGTCAGCGTCTTCCAATGAATCATAACATACATTGTTGGCCGCTGTAGCCCATTCTACCAAACGATTGGACTACAAGAATTGGGAGAATCTCAGTAAAAAATGACCTGCAATTGAAAGAGAGAGGAGTTACCCGAATAAGATTGCACTCCTTTCTTGATGCGTGCCTGGCAACCTTGGCTCCAATTTCCAATTCTGTCAATTCATAGCAAGCCTGACCCTTCGGCCAACGGCTCCACTCCTTCCGACGACGTTCGGCATAATTTAGACCAATTATCATGACTGGACTATGCTGAGATGAAAGGGGAGGAGGAGGAGGAGGAGGATATATTACTACGGTGGTCCCTATAAGGAACAAGCAGGTATTGTACCGACATACACGTGTCCAATGTATGCTACAATCATCAACGGCCCAGTCACTGTGGAAGCATAAGTACCCAGAAGTACCTACACACCTCACGAAAAAGCTAAGAAGACGGGTGAGTTTATGGAGCCCTGAATACGAGAGGGAAGAAGCGCGGGAACTCCTGGAATAAACCCAGGACGTCGAAGACGAACATGGCAAAAATGCGTACTGCCCTTCGTGACGGGATCAAACACAACAAGAAGTCGTAACTTGACATCTGCGTATGGCATTCGTGCAGAGTCGGGTCGCAGTCTGACAGCTTAATCAGAAAGCGACTTCTGATTTCCACGAGCCGGGCGTTCGCGACACAGTCAAGCAGAGCATGCACTTCGTCTTCGACAGCTCCTCGACATAATCTGCACAGTCTGAGGTCGTGTGGAACAGCGTCACGGTACCGCGCGGGATAGCGCAGGCGTTCGACACTCAGAAGGTGGTCCCCGAGTAACAGGCCGGTCAAAGCCTTGCGGTGAGCTGGGACGGCAACCATTGAGAGGTAGTGGCGTAATTTGCGGGGAGTGAGGACTAGAGAATCATCATCTCCACGTTCCAGTCGGTTACGCAGCAGGTGCGTTTTCACGAGGCGGTTGATGTCGTGTTGCAAGTCAGCGTCAACAATTTTAACAACCCTCTCCGCCACAGCCTCGATGGCCTCGGGGTTGAGAAGATCATCTGGCGCCATTGCAATGGGCGTAGGAAGACGTCTGAGCATGATCATCAGATCAGTCGCCCATCCGGGTTTCCCTTCGCGCAGCAACGCCACAGAGTCGAGTAAAGCTGAGTGCACAACACGGCTGGGTTCCAGCGCCGCCATGTAACGAAGTCGACTGAGAGCCAGCAGGAGCCGTCGAATGCGCACCGGCATTTGACCAGTTTCCGTGAATAAGATGGCAAGCATTGAGTGTGGGTTCAAGCCGAGCAGCCGACGTAGGAAGAGGTGCTGAACCTCCAAGTGTTCCTTGAGTAGCGTGTTGTCGGTGTCGAGAGAAAGTTCACATCCCGAGATGAGATAGCAGTCGACCCTGGCCATGTACAGTTGCAGGCCCTCCTGGACGGGTAACGAGCCAATCCTGTGTTTGAGACCAAAGGTTGCATTGCTGGTACTCCTTGCCTTGGACGCTTTGATGGCATAATGCCTTGCAAAGACGTTAGCGTGGACTGAGGTAAACCATATGCCCACATATTTGAACTCGTGAACGAGTTCGACGACCAGGTCGCCTAATCGCAAGACAGGGATTACCTCGGGGAGCGGCCCGAAGATCATCCATTTTGATTTCCTGTCGCTGACGAAAGCGCGCTTGTTCCCGCCCCACATCCAGAACATCCTTACTTTAGACTGGAATGCAGGAAAAGACGTGGACATCACGAGGTTATCGTCCGCTTGCTCTGCCTGGCAAACCGGACGTGCATTCAAGTGGATGTCGTCCTTGTGGGCTGGGAGTCGGAAATCTGCGAAGTATATGTTCCACAGCGTTGGCGAGGCAGAGTCTCCGGTGAATAACCCAATTAGGGAACGGAAAGGGAGGGAATGTTCATCGCCAAACCGCACGGCGTATGTCATTCGCGCATAGACCATGTGGATCAGGTCGAAGAACGGTCCCGAGACTCCTGCGGCATACATATCCGCCCAAAGCCTTCCAACATCAGTGTACGGGAACGCATTCGTCATATCGCCAAAGAAAACATAGAGAGTTTTACCCTCTGCAAGAGCACGCTGAATCGCACAGAGTAGTATAAACGAGTTGTCGTCCGTTCTGCGGTTAGGTCGGAAGCCGTTTTGAGAGTCGGGGATGATGTCGTTAGCGGCAGCCCATTCGCGGAGCCTCTCGTCAATTAGAATGGTAAGGATTTGGAGCAAACCACATTCCATACCAACGAGGCGGTAGCTCTCCGGGTCGTCGATGGCCCTGCCCTGCTTCAGAATCCCAATCAAAAGGATCACGAGCCACTGCTGTGGTGCATCAACATTATCAAGGCAAGCGTGGTACAACTCCACCAGAGCTTCGTTTGGAATAGTCATGATTTTCGCATACGACATGTCGTCAATGCCAGTAGCACAGCGGAATGACTTTTTCTTAAGCTTCTTCTTGATTCGTTGCATATCCTTGACAGTAATTCGGCGGGAGAAGAAGCCCTGGGGCGTGCGATCATGGGTGCGCGGGGGGATGGTAGCATTGAGGGAAGTCACCATTTGGTGCAGGTCTGCGTCGAAGTGATCCGGAATGTCGCTCGGCGGGTTAAGTCTGGCTTTAAACGGAGCTGCTCCAGAGTTACCCGGGGCTTCACTGGTTTTTCGTCTGTCCAGCCTCGCACGAGCTTCCAAAAATCCTTGCCTGACTTTCCTCGGCACGCAAGCAGCTTCATTAAGTTCTCGTGCATAAGCTCGCGCTCCCTGTGGAAACAATCAGCAGCGTAACGGGTCCGTGTTGAATTCCACGGCACCTCCTGCGACCTCTGTGAGTCCCGTCGGGGTCGATGACATCCTCGACATCAATCTTTAGCAGTTCGTGTTCTTTAGCCTCAGGGACCTCGCGCAAGGCCGTTGAAACCTTTGGGACACTCAGCGACTGGGCCGGTGAAGGTAACACATCGATATTGTTTTGCGCGGGCGAGTACTGGAATATATTTGGGAGAGGGGAACGCAGAGCAATTTTTTGCGGCGCGTTTGGCTGCGAGCAACGCCTGGCTGCCACTCTTCGAGGACACCCATCTAAAGTTGACGGGCGCATAGCGTTGCGAGATCCAATCTACTGTGTCGGAGAGCTCGTCGCCGTTTGCGCAGGACCAACCGCGAGTTTCATTGTCACCGGCCCAATAACACAATGAGCGGATAACGTACTCCGAGCTGGTATAAATGACCAGGCTGGCATCGGGTGAGGAGTCGCGTATAACACACAGGACCGCGAGAATACTCGCTTTCCCTGCGCTTCCGCCATTCTCGAGGACGTATGCGCAGTTCTTTTTGCAATCTGGTCCCCACCATAACGCAAACGCAGCGGCGCCACTACAGCGTGAGGTACCGATATAAACTGTAACCGGGTTGGACGTCGTGTATACGGGACCATATAGGCGAGCCGCAGCTTCTTCAGAGCTCACACATGCTTCGAGCGTGGCCTTGAGCAGAAGGTCAAGTGGGGTGGGGTCGTTGAACAGGATGGGGGACGGGCGTGGTTCACGAGAAGGAAGGTGTACGTCCAGGCGGCTCTCAGGTTTAACCACCGCCACCTGGATTTGCGCGTGGTCAGACCATACTGGGGATTTCACCACGCGGAGGGCTCCATCCTCGATTCGTGGCACCAAGCCCGCTGAGACAAAGCAGTAGTCGATTACAGAAGCCCCGAGAGGCTGGAATGAAGTAAAAGCACCACGATTTAGGGACTCTTTGGTAGTTCCATTGAGAATTGTCATGGAGGTGTCGGAACAGAGACGTAACATCCAGCGGCCGCGAGTATTAACCACAGGATCAGAGGAAGTCCGTGCTAGCAAGGCACTTGTTGGAATGCGGTCGCCAATACGACCGTTAATATCTCCCCCAACCATCAAGGGTTTATCGAACGCGACTGAGAGCGTGGTCACCGCCTCTGTTAGTTTGATTTGCGGATCGATATTCGTCCATTCTGTCCACACGAAGCCCGCCGGAAGGATATAGGCACCAATGAGGAAGAGGTGATCCAAGTCGAGCACAATTAGATCAGGCGCTGACAAGTGCGAGAGTAGCCTGTATGGAGTGGTTATCCGGATCACAGCCGCTACACCTCCCCAGGCATTTCGCAGACCTGGAACATCTGGGCGGCTCATTGCGATGATTTCGAAACCGGGTGGGAGTGTGAGGGTGCGTTCCTCGCCCACTCGGAGAAATGTCTCTTGAAATATAATCACATCGTTGTCGTTTATGAGTCGCACAATATGAGGTTGAGTAATTTTGACGGCCAGCCGTCCATTTATATTCCAAATCACAATGCGGAGGCTTTTACAGGTAAAGAGTATTAGTGGATCGTAGTATGCGTTGGGTTTGGGAATTTCTACCAAGGATCACGCTCAGCTGTCCCCTGCTTGTCGCTAGCTCCCGACGACTTCTTTTCGTAGACAGAGGGCCTCGCTGCATGGAGCTTCGCCATAGAGGGTGGTGGATTGGCTCTGAGCCGGTCGATGAATTCTTCCGCAACGTCGTCACTGCGGAAACGAATGCTGATTACGCTCCTCGGAGTGTTGCGAGGGTTCTGGACGCTCATGATGGGGTTCGGAATGTTAATCCCGACGCGGTCAATGGCGGTGAGCGCAATTTTCATAGGCGATGCCTCGCTGGTGTTAACATCCCACAGGTACACATCCGAGTAAGAGCCGGCGGCGTGCGTCTTCTGGCGTTTACCGTCGGAAGGGTCTGAAAACCCCGCAAATGGGCGGTCCCTTTTGTGACTGCCGTTGTTGTTCCGCGAGGAGTCGGAGCCCGTCGCTACATGTACGTTAGAATATTACACACTGTTGTTGGATGAAACATACAGTTGTTTTGGTTGCCGCTTTGATTGGTACGCGGGGAATCAATGTCCATCGCTGCAGCAATATTAGAACGGAGTATAGCGGTTCGCATGAACATACAACTATTCTGGGGAGTGGATGCTGGCGAGTTGCGTGCCGTCATCGTCAGGTTCTGGACCGTGCGCGACAGATCCGTCACGTCGTGCGGGAGGTCAACGAGGTCGTTAACTGCACCGGTAAGGGCAGCGATGGCAGTGCGGCCCTCGGTGGTCATGTTCTTGAGACGCTCAATGTCGGCGCTAAAGGCAGCGGTGAGGGTGGACGTGGAAGTGGCAGGAGCCTTGTGAAGAACATCCTCGAAGCGAATGAGGAGTTCAGCATGCTGGGCTTTGCTTTGCCTTTCAAGTTGATCAATGCGGCGCAAGATCGCAACAATGTGGGTGGCGACGCGGAGCGCATTTTCGTCAGTGCGGATACGATGGTCTCCAACCTTTTCGCCTTTCGTGGTTGGGATGAGCCCGGCTTGAGAGTAGATCTCCAGCTCCGATGGAGCAACGTCGTCGAACGTCACCACCGTGGAGGAGGAAGTGGTGCGCGCAAGAGAGCTACTGGAGGTCGCTGCCTTGGAAGTAGGCTTTGCGGAGGGGCTCTGAACAGTGCCAGTACGCGACTCGAATGAACGCATAGTTTGTCCGACCATGGAGCGGTCTGTTGACGGGGTCAGGAACGGCGCTGTGAGTGCATGAGCTGCCAAGTCACGGTATTTGTTCAGGACATACAGGTTCCTGCAGTCATTTGCCCGTTCTGAGCGTTGACCGGATTCCGTATGGCCTCTGCACCTTCGACAGGTAGCGCCTCCATCGAGCCTTGCTCGTACGCTACCAGCCGGGTGAGCGGGATTTATATACCAATCAAGTGAATCTTACGAGTCTCGCGAATGACGATGGTATTTTCATCCTCGGGCTCGAATGAGATTGGGGCGGGAGCACGCGCCGAGCGCAGGGTAGGCAGCGGAGCGATTTCCTCCTCGATGTTCGTTGTGGGGTGGTTGTCCCTTGGGACACGCAGCGTAGGCAGAGGTGCATCAACTCCCGTAGGTTCTGTTTGAACAGCGTCCATTGGGGGAGAATCAGCCACCCGAGCACGCAAGGCGGGAAGGGCAGGGGTACCAGAGGGAGTAGAAGCTAGGACTGAGGGCAACATTGTCAATTCACCTCAGAAGCACGGGCTTGTCCCATTCAGTATAGTCTCACCGTATTCATATATCTTCCTGAACAAAGGGATTTTTTTCCAATTCCAATTCCCGGTCTACTGGAACGAATTCTTATAAGTTGCTGAAATGACTCATAGGACGTGGTATAATTCGGTTGTGATGGGGCGAAAAGACAACACAAGACTGTAAGAAGTAATACTCAGGCGTGCACAAACGGGTGAACGACTGTATTGATATACCTGTAAGAAGTAATACTACGACAACGTAAGTATAGGAATAAATAAGTAATGTAGAGAGACATACCTCAGGCGTGCACAAACGGGTGAACGACTGAGGTACGTATTCGTGTATCAACGGGATAAGTAAGGCGGAGTAACGGAAAGTACTCCGAGCGGAAGCAAGTCCGGTAGAGATGGTGGAAATGATGAGATGTACAGATTACAGGGGGAGGTCTACACATACGTGCGCTAGTGCACGCATGCCGACCTTATGGCGTGTCGAGCCTCTACTTCAACACTCCCCTGGCGAGAACGAGCCGTAAAGTATCAGTAAAGTAAGAGGTATAATCAAATGAAAGTGACCGTAGATGAGGGGGAACGGAAACTCCCCCTCGAGCCGAGCATCTCTACTCTCGCCCATCTGCTCCCCTACTCCGTCAGACCCAGCGCGCGAACGATGGCAAGGTGGGCATCGCGGGGAAGGACTTTGGTGAAGATGTCCACGAGATTTTCAGCAGACGGGACATGCTGAATCTCGATGTCCCCGGCAGCGATGCGCTCGCGAATGTCGATATGCTTCACGCGCGCGTGTCCCTTCGCATCCCTCGCCAGCGCCGCTGCACCCATGTTGTCGCCGTAAAGAACCGCCGGGCGCTCCTGGGGCATGCGCAGCTCGTCCAAGAAGCTATACATCCACATAGCTTGCTTGGAGCTGCGCGTCAGCGCGACGTACTCGGCCTCGGTCGTCGACAGCGCCACTGTAGCTTGCTTCTTCGACGACCAGGAAACCGGGCCACCCGACATCATGAAGATCTCTCCAGAGGTCGAGCGGCGGGTATCCAAATCAGCCGCGTAATCTGCATCAACCCATCCGAGAGGGCGAATACCGCTCCCAGCGCCGCGACGATAAGTGATTTTGAAGTCGAGGGTGCCTTTGAGGTAGGCAAGAAGGTGCTGGACGGCTTTCCAATGCGCAGGGCCGGGGTTCTGAAGGAATGCAGCGAGGCGATTGACAGAGTACGCGATGTCGCGACGGGTGGTATTTGCGGCATGCTGTATTGATCCCACAGCTTCGCGGTAGGGTTTGTCGACCATAAACGCGCGTGCCTCAGGATCGGATGGGCATTGAGCAGAGGTGAGCTCGATGCCGACTGCGAGAGGGGTAGCCTTTGGGTTGCAGTCCAACATGCCATAGCGCGCGAGGATGCACTCGAGGTAAGGACGCGAGGAGATCGAAATTGTTCCCGCAGCTTCGTCGAACTCGATGGTCATCCCAAGGGAGGTCGCAGTGCGGGGCACGTCGGTGACATCGTAGATAGACTTGATGCCGTCCTGGGCCTCGGATGCAGCTGCCATGCTCGACGAGATTCCATCCAAATCGTCGGTATAAACCCCGATAATGGATGTACCCGCGTCCGAGGATCTAATGCGAATAGATGGATCAGCGCGCGAACGAATCCACCCAAGCGCGGCGAGCGATGACTCCAAGTGCTCAGCCCAGTTGCGACCCGACTGCATCATACCATAGAGGGAGCGCTTCATCAAGCACACCTTTCCCTCTTGGCCCGGTACAACAAAACCCTCGGGCTGGCGCATGTACACAACCTCCTTCATCTCGGAGTTGAGGTACACACTGACAACATCCATAGCCCACATAACCCACCCCGGCTCGTTCACGCAGATGGCCCAGAGCATTCTGAGGGACTCGTATCGTACGACACCGGCGTAGGTCTCGAAGAAATCGACGCCGGGGATCTGCATGAAGCCTTTGGCAACCAGGCGAGCTTTCCACTTGATAATCTCTCCCTCAATGTCATATTTGACTGCATACACCCACTTGCAGTCAATGACATTCGCACCAGGAGGTGGATCAACAAGGACCCACACCTCCCGACCCACGAGCGACCCGTATTCCTTCTCCATTGGTGCCATCCAGACCTCGGGATGCTGCATAGCTTCCATGAAGTTCTTAGGCACCGCTGAAGTCGAAATACTGAAGGCAGCAGCTGCCCGGGCGCGCATATTCGGGGTTTTGCGACCGGTAGCCCAATCAGCACCAGCTGCTTTTGCAGTGGCTTCAGCTGTTCGGGACTCGAGAGAATCTTGGATCGCTTTCGACAGCGCGTGAGCGCGGGCCGAACGACGAAGAGCAGGTGGAGTGGGATCGGGGACGTCCACAGGAGCGGCAGGAGCGTCTGCAAGAGAATCGGGGTCGGCATCATCAGCTTGTGGCTCTGAAATAGGAATGCGAACGTGCGGGTCTCCTCCAGCTATATCAACATCTCCCCCTGCTGGAGGAAGCGAACGGTGCCCGACTCCCTCTTCGAAGACGACGTCGCGAGAGTCAATGAGCTTGCGCTCGGCGGGGACCCACAAACGATAGCCAGCTGTCCCATTATAGCCGACTAAGACCGCTTTGACAGATCGTGGATTAAGTTTCCCGCCGGCCGCCTGAATCGGCACGATCTTGGCGTACGCTGTCGACCCGTATGCGCGAAGGTGAGCAACGTCGGGCTTCTTCTGGTGGAAGAGCTCGTATGGGGTCTTGCCGCCTGCGCGCCGTCTCGGATGGAACCATTGGAGGTAAGTTGCCGCATCGAAAGCCGTTGGCCACATACTCTTCGGCAATCCAGAATCTGACAGCAGGCATCGTCCAAGCTCAACGGTCGAACGTATTCCGCGTTCGGCAAGTCCATTTTGGGAAGAGGAGTGGGGAGTAGTAACCTCGATAACAATTCCTGCCGCCCCGCAGAAATCGTCCCAAAGGTGATTTATCCATTCTCGGCCACCATCAACTCTGATGATTTTGAGCTTCTTCCCAGACTGCGTCTCGACTTCGGCTTTGTAGAGCTTGAAAGCTGCCAGCAACTCCTCCGCGGACTTATGCGCAAGATAGTAAGCCCATGGAGCAGCCGAATGACCTTCAACGATATGGAAAAGCCATCGTTTGCCGCTAACGGACATAACTTGCGCAGGACCCCACAGGTCAAGGTACGAGTGTTCCCCAATTTCTTTTTCCACCTCATGAACACCATCGAAAGGACGACGGGCATGCTTTCCAAAGATGCAGTCTTCACATAAGCCGTCCATGCCGCCATCGCGGACATGAAGGCCGTTGACATGCTTCCCAGAAATCAAGGCGTCTAGCCCCGCATTGCCGATATGCCCCAAACGGCGATGCCACGTCCCTTTGTTCGCTGGCACATCGCGCGACTTTGCAACCCATGCACTCGTTCCACCATCATCCGACTCCACTGGTAGGATATACATCCCATTCAAGAGAACGGCCCCCATGAACGGTAAGCCATCTGATCTCTTGAATACTGCTTTTCCATGCCCAAACTCGATGGCGTAGCCCTTCTCGTCAAGCTTTGAGACGGAAATGAGGTTCGCAGTGATGTCGGGGGTATGAATGGCATTGAAGGCAATCTCCTTCCTCTTGCCCTGGTACGTGATGACTTTTCGTACCACACCCGTTGCTAAGATGCGGAATTTTGATCCCTCAGCAGCGTTGCCCTCACGCCACTCGACAGGGTGATATTCGGCGAAGTCTTCGCGGTCCCGAAAGCAATGCTCAGTCGCTCCCGAATCCACGACATACTTCCGCGTGGGCGCAGCCTCGGCCATAAATGCGCTGACCGCACCGCAAGACCCGTCGGGACCATCGTCGCCATCCGAGTCGCTATCTGAGTCATCGGAGCGGTCGGAGAAGATGTCGGAGGGATAATCGTCCTCCTCTGGAAGACCCAATACACGGCGGCGATGGCCTGCGTACCACGCGATAATGTCGAAATCGGGATCACGGATGAATTGAGTGGGAATAAGTACGTCCTCGTCAATCATATTGTCCATTATGACGTGCTCAGTGTCTGACGTCTGGTAGATGAGGAAGCGCTGCTCCTCCTGGACATGGTCGTCTCCTGGGTACGGCTGACCATGCTGCAAGAATGCCTCAGCAGCAATCTGCTCCGCTGCGCGCGCTTGTGCATACGGCGCAGTGTCCGCTTCGTCGTCGGAAACAGGTTCCAAGCCTGGCATGGATTCAGTATCCGAGTCGTAAATCAGCTCGAAGTCGGACGACACGGATGTATTGCTATCGATGACGTTGAAGGAATCAGAGGTCGGTGCAAGGTACGCGTTTGAAGACGTCTCGTTCGGGATATTCTCACCGAGCATGATAGGAACGGTTGCGTTGACAGCCTCGTTCCACGACATGAGCGATTCTGGTGATGCAAGAACCTCCTCGCCGCGAAAGCTAACCGCTTGGATGCCGGTGGTGTCATAGATGTTTACGACTGCCTCGGGCACTGTCCACGCTGTGAATGCATATGTTTCAACATGATTTGCTGTTGCTGTAGGCCTCTTTCCCTTCCACCACGCTGGCCATTGACCCTCTTTTCCGCCTCCAGGCCAGAAGCAATCTGCAATGGTGTGGCCTTTCTTGCCCGGTGCACCGCACTGCGCGTTGGTGCACACCAAATTTCTGCGCGCCGCGCGACGAGCGTCGCGGTCGTTGTAGGTGTTTGCGGCAAGGGCGTGGGCTGGACCAGCAGTCGCGGATGACGGTACGCGATTACTCAAGCGCTCAGCGTGCATGGTAACAAAGCTGATAACCTCGGAGGAAGTCTTGAAGGTGTGAAGCACCGGAACAACGTTGTCCCACTCTTCGCCGAGCAACGAGATGAAAATCGTGCGGAACGCAGCATCATCGATCTTTGCTCCCATGTCGTTCGCAACCTGCCAGAGGCTACGAAGACGTGAGACGTGCTCCGAAAGAGGGGTCCCGGGGACGAGGTATGCGGTATGAAGATCGCGGAGGGCATTGACTAATCCCATTTCAGTGACCTTGTTGTGGTTGTCCTCCAACGACTTCAAGGCCTCGGCCGCGGTGCCGTCAGTCTTCAGTCCCAAACCGACCGGGTTTTTGACGTTGAGGATAAGCAATGCAGTCGCAATTGCATCGCGATGCACCCACTCCTCATACGATGGAGTCAACGAGTAGATGGAAGTCGGGTCGGGAGGCAAGGCAGTAAGTTGGGCAGTCGTGCCGGCAGTTGGAGCGGTTGGGGAAGTTATCGCGCCGTCGAAATAGCCACCCAAGCCACGGGCTTTGGCGAGGGCCAAGATCTTGGTTTTAAACCCACTGTACCCTGTGCCGTCAAACTTCTCCCCGTCTGGGAGCAGCGGCACGCCGGTAGAATTCGAAGTCATTGTCAGGATTGTAGCAGCAAAATATATTGCGGTCAAATTTAGTCTTGAGTCGATCTGTGCGTGAGTTTATTCTGAAGCAAGTTTAGACGACGGGGCCCATAACCTGTAAGAAGTAATACTCAGGCGTGCACAAACGGGTGAACGACTGTATTGATATACCTGTAAGAAGTAATACTACGACAACGTAAGTATAGGAATAAATAAGTAATGTAGAGAGACATACCTCAGGCGTGCACAAACGGGTGAACGACTGAGGTACGTATTCGTGTATCAACGGGATAAGTAAGGCGGAGTAACGGAAAGTACTCCGAGCGGAAGCAAGTCCGGTAGAGATGGTGGAAATGATGAGATGTACAGATTACAGGGGGAGGTCTACACATACGTGCGCTAGTGCACGCATGCCGACCTTATGGCGTGTCGAGCCTCTACTTCAACAAAGACAACAACACGTCCTCCTCGTCTTCCCATCATGCTGCGTACACTCGCTCCTCCTGACGTCGGCGCCAGGCACTGTTCGCGAAACACGGGAACGGAGCCACCCTGAGTCACTCCTGGCCAGCGGCCCCTCACACAGCCGGGTTCCCTCCCTCCTCCTGACGTCGGCGCCGGGCGCTGTTCGCAAAACATGGGAACGGAGCCGCCCTGAGTCACTCCTGGCCAGCGTCTCTCCGCTATAAAAGAGGACCGGGTCCTCAGGAGAACTCAACGCTCTTCGCCTTAGCAGCACCCTCGCGCTCATCCGCTTTTCTGGGACCCACCCTCCCGCATCCTCGAGTTTTCAGCTTGTCTCGGGATCGGATGTAGTCGCAGAAAGGTTTGTGGGGGGACTGCGGGGCCATCGAGCTTCTCTATCATCAGGGCATTACCCTCGAAGAAAGCGTCAGCTTTATGACCCGGCAAGAAATACCCGTACCCCGTTTCCCGCCACTCTACCGAGAGGCGTTGGGATATTTTGCGCGGGTTGCGCAGCTCAACTTTGTCTGGGTACGTGAGCTCGCATAAGCGCAGCAGCGCGTAGAACCCAATCAATAGCTGGCTGGTGAAGAGGAAATCGCCATGTGTTGCAACACTGCGGGCTACGTGGTCGCGGAGCCACTCGACGACAGTGATGGAGTGGCAGGTGAAGAGTGGCTGCTTACGCTTGGTAGCTGTACCGCGCATGCGTTTGCAACGGGCCAGAGTTCTCGAGACAAGACGTGAGTTCTTGTTCTTGCGAGCTGGTTGCAAATGCTGGAAAGGTACGAGTCCACGCCGCCGCCGCTGGTAGGGACCGGCACGGATGCCATCCGCGGATGAGATCAAAAATCTTTTCCTCTAAGTACCCCAAGCACACTACTATTTGAAAATTCTTCGAAAAATACATGTTAGCCTTGTGTTTTTGCACTCTATTTCTGAGATCAAATTTGTGGTGGCCGGCAGAAAACTGGAATTGTCGGAATTGCTTCAAATATCAGCAATTGGTATTCCAGCCGAAGACGGCCCCACGCCGAGCCCAAATCTATTTTTCCCAACTTTTTAGCCAAATGTGGCGAGGTTCTGTGGAAAAAAAGGACTTGTGATCTCATCCGTGGATGGATCCGTGCCGGTCCCTAGTCCACGGAGTCGGGTTTTATGTGGTGACCCATGTACACGGTGAAGAAACTCAAGGTTTCCGACGTTGGTTCGATGGACAAATCGTGCATTCTGCAGAAAGTAATCTATGAGTTTGTAGCGGAGGTGTAGGTGGATGCGGTGGAAGGGTCTATAGAGAAACCAATTGCAATTGACCGCTCGTGCTTTAAGCGGTCAATGGTCCACGGTTCCCTCACGGGTTGCCGGGACCCAGCGGACACCTGTATCATTTTTCCTCTGCCACCAGCGTGTCTCGAGGGGGTGTGAAGGGGATATGTGGCAGCGGTGTCGATGAATCGATGAGCAGACCTGGATGATGCTCCATCGCGTCGTCGTTCCGCCAGCATGAGCGCGTCTGCGACAACATTCTTCTTGCTGGGAAGAAGGACACGGAGCTGGAAGTCGTTGGCTATGAGGATGTCAACGGCCGACTTAAGGATCTCGTTGTAGAACGGTTTTGCATGCAACGAGTTGAAGATGTCGAACGCGTTACTGTTCTTGGTCCAGATAGTGATTTTCCGGACACGGACATTACCGTTCTCGCGGACGAGATCTGCGATCTGATGGAGGCACCAGTAGACACAGTATGCCTCGATGTAAAAAATCGGAAAACCTGACTTTGCCTGCCCGGCAGCGGCAGCGGGCGACTTGGTGAATATACAGTGGTAGCAAAAAAATAATGCAACAGGGTGTTTTGAACCCGTTTCTGGGTGAATCGTCTCGGACCAAAGAGTGGACATGAAATTTGGGTAATTTGAAGATTTTTGGGACACTTATCAACTTACCATATATGGCAACTCGACCGAGAGGAATTTTCTAAGTATTAAATTTTGACCACTTTTTTTTGAGACCATCGCAAATCAACAACTGTTTATATGCCATGAAAGCACTTGCAAAGGTGACCTCTATCACATTCTAGTTCGCCAAATTGCTTGTGATTTCAGCTCACAATGTAGGAGACAAAGTGCCGAGTTTCAGCTTTTGGCCATTTTCGCACAAAATCACTAACTTGCAAGCCCCGTTACGAGCTCAAACCCCTAGCGATTCAGGTCGAATACAATATAGGTGGGGTCTAATTTACAAGTACTTTCATGGCATGTAAACAGTTTTTGGATTTGCGATGGTCTCAAAAAAAGTGGTCAAAATTTAATACTTGGAAAATTCCTCTCGGTCGAGTTGCCATATATAGTAAGTTGGTAAGTGTCCCAAAAATCTCCAAATTATCCAAATTTCATGTCCACTCTTTGGTCTGAGACGATTCACCCATAAACGGGCTCAAAACACCCTGTTGCATTATTTTTTGCCACCACCACTGTAAGGGCTGCGGAAGGGGCCAGGGATTGGTAGCCCAGGCCGAGCTCAGGAAAATACAAAACAAGACCCGACAGTGACGCGTCGCAAAATGCGACGACATCGGCCTCACTCGGGTCCCACTCCAGCGACTCGATGAGGTGCACGATGGCGTGAGAACCAAGCGAGGTCGTCGACTACCCCTCGGTTGACGAATATTCCCGCATCGGGGTTCGTTTTACCTTTCGTTTTCTCACAGACATGAGAAAGGCCGGGATTTAGCAAAGGGTGGACGTTAAACGACCAGTTGATCCACCCCGCAAGCTGCCAGAACTTGCCTAGTGGGTGGCGCCGACCGCCTTTCGGGACAGCACAAAACTCTCGCACGGCAGCTAGGAGCTCGGCGCGCTTAAGTTCAGGCATCGTGGAGGTCATGGCGTTGGGGTCGACATCGAAACCAATTACAGTAAGGCTCGGACCCCAGATTTGTTTCGGTTGCTCGTGGGGCAGTCCAATATGATCCCAAAGACGGAGCGTTTCCGCTTGGGGAGTAGGCACGAAGATGTCGTACGGCTCGTAGTAACTGATGTTGTCGACGAGGCTACCACTGAACTTAGTATACCATGCACCTTGACTGATTCTTGATTACAGAGATATCGGTCTCTTTCGCATCTTCGGGGGCGGTAATACAAATTACACCGCCCTTGCGGAAGAACACATATGCACAGAGTTTTGCCGTTTTTATGAATTACCGACAGGGAGCAACCAATGAGGTCCGTTCGAAATGTTAGCTGATCTTGAAATGCCCGAGGTGTGGGTTTCGTGGTCAAGCAACCCCGGAGAAACAGGAAAGCGGCCATGGGTGCAACCAATAGACAGGATGTGCAAAGCCGCACAGAGCCGCATGCGGCTTTTGTGCATTGTGCAAAGCCGCGTGATAAACCAAAGGATTTATGAGCGGATCCTTGGTCATCCCGATGAAATCTGAGTAAATTGGGTGCTATGCAGTACACTGAGCCACTTACCTAACATAAGGTGCACCACTTTCACGTCATTATTTGGCTTCGCCGCAGCCTCTGTGCGGCTATGACCGCAATGCTACCCAAACAGGCCATTTTTCAACCATTTTCCACACTTCCTCCTTCCACCTGGTGCAGGAATCAACACCAACAACTTCAAAGCACTCTATGCAAGGTTTAGATACATAATGGATAGGGAATCAAAAGCCGCATGGTGCCGCATGCAGCTTTGCACAATGCACAAAAGCCGAATGCGGCTCTGTGCGGCTTTGCACATCCTGTCTAATAGAGAGTTTGCGCATAAGCCATATAAGCCATATGGTGGCTTTTTCTGTGCGCGCACCATATGGCTAATGGCTCGTATGGCTTTGCACTTCCCTCGTGAATTTTGCTCATAACTGAGATTCATTAATGGTACTTGCTGGCTGGAGCTTCCGAATCCAGCTTTATGCCCAGAATACTCTGAAATTTACAACAAAAAAGGGGAAATTTGTGATTGCAATAGAGGTGTGCGCTTGGTCACTAAAGCTAGATGCTCACGATGATTTGGAAACAATTGATGGCTCAAATGGAAGCGTAAACAGTCACCTACAACTCGGTTGCAACAGAACAATACCAGCCATAAGCCATATGGTGCGCACATGAAAAAAGCCATCATATGGCTCATGTGGCTTGTGCACAAACAGGTTAATGAGATCTGTGAAAAATTCTTAGCCGCATTGCAACACTGGAGACAAGTGCTTGAAGCTCAGGGAACGGGGATGAAGTAATGTAGACGTGAATGGGCGCGACCTGAAGCCGTAGCGGACAACAAAACGCACAATCTGCTCCCAGGCCGGCCTCAGATCGCGAGGCACGTATGAAGTCCTTTGACCTCTGAAATTTTATGTGTTTATTCTAACATGCCTAACACCCTCTATGAAGTCTTAGGATCCCACAACATACCAGAACAATCACCAAGAGGGAAATATCATTATTTTAAAAACTTAATACTGTACTGAGTATGAGACCTTGGACCTCCGCTTCAAGTGTCATATTCAATGCCAAAGTCATCGTGGACTGAGAATTTGTCTAGAAGAATAAGCAAAACTTTGGTTATAAGCCTGTAAAACTAAAATTCCAATTACTTTCCGCCATAGCGAGTATATGATGCTTAGTGTACTTTCGGTGTGAGTTTGCTAACGGTGTCGGCGAGGGCAGGGGAACAAAGCTGTATTACAATAAGGACACAGATGAGGCATTGGTACAATGCTGCGACAGATGTGAAAAGGTGACACTGATAGGCAGAGTGGGGAGCACATACAGGTGACAAGAATATCCTAGCACAGATTCCACATCCTAGCTGCGCATCCTTATAGCCATGCCAAACGCACACACGGATTGACGTCACATCAGGAGCCGCGCCTCAGGTGGCAGGGATCCAGGGAGGTCGGCGACGGAGGGGCGAAGAAATGAACGGGGGCGGGGAGAAGAGACATTGGCACAATGCTGCGACAGATGTGAAAAGGTGATACAGATAGGCGGAATGGTGAGCACATACCGGCAACAAGGATATCCTAGCACAGATTCCACACCCTAGCCACGCATCCTTATAGCCATGCCACACGCACACACGGATTGATGTCACATCAAGAGCCGCGCCTCAGGTGGCAGGGTCCAGGGAAGTCGGCGACGGAGGGGCGGGGAGAAGAGACATCGGCACAATGCTGCGACAGATGTGAAAAGGTGATACAGATAGGTGGAATGGGAGCACATACCGGTGACAAGGATATCCTAGCACAGATTCCACATCCTAGCCACACATCCTTAGAGCCATGCCAAACGCACACACGGATTGACGTCACATCAAGAGCCACGCCTCAGGTGGCAGGGATCCAGGGAGGTCGGCGACAGAGAGGAAAAAGAAATTGAACGGGGACGGCCTGCACAGAATGGAGCGGCAGAGGCCGAATGGGCGTGCACTAGGGTGGGGAGGCAGAGGCTAAATGGGCATGCAACAGAATGAGGAGAGACCAACGGTACTGAATTGGCCTGAAAAACCAAGCCTTTATATACGTTCACAGACAGTCATTTCCCGCGTCCGCTCTGGATTTCGGAGGTTCCATCCTACCGAAATCATTCGGGATCAATTTTTGAAGCCCGGAGTGCCGCTATTGGCTATCGAACTTCAGTGTCCCGGTGCCGCGGATTCTCAGTGGACACCCTCAAAACGTTCTCGGACAGTCATTTCCCGGGTCAGTTCCGCGTTCCGGAGGTCCCAATTGGGCGAGTAGGATTCAAGCGTATCGAAAGACAAGTCTGTCTATAGACAGGTTCATAGACAGACCACGATCTGGTATTGGGCGGACGAGATGCATCATGCGTGTCAGTTTTCGGACATAATCAAGTGCGGCTTGCGCTTCACATCCACCCATGACAAAATCCATGATCTCAGGCCGAATATCATCTACTGGGTGCGAAAATATGAGGAGTGAGCCCGTTTTAAATATTTTAACCACTGTGCTTGACCCGTCCTAGGTATTATATTCGGAAGATCGGTTGTCTGCATGCCCACTTATTATCCACGGCCTCTTACACACTCCTGACGACATACATTTTGTGGCCCTTCATGGAGTACGTGGTCATTTTGGATGGAGAGATATTGCGGTATTCTGCAAAGTAGCCGACGCTCCCGAGTCTTTCCATGGGCCAACCTCAACACCTCCATCGAGCCTATCTGGAACAGCTCGGCGCCAGGTTCGACTTGGAGGATGAGCTCTCGAGTCCAAGGACATCCAGAAACACTCTGTCTCAGGGTGAATATAGTATGACTCGCGTAAGTCTGTGCAGTGCACTTTTGAAGTTATTTAATGTCTAGTTAGATCCGCGGGCTATTTTACGATTGCCGTACAAGAAGAATTTTATTCCCGATGAAGATCTCCGCAGAGGCAGATATTTCGCAGCTCTTCTGGGCAGCGCCAAAAGGATCTTCTGAGATTATGCCAAGATTTGACGAGCTCCGAATCGTGGATGGAGATTCTATTCGCAGTCGGCGGCATGCGGAGATGGATCCATTAGTGAACGGAAATTGGGCAAAGCAAGGTAATTACAACCCCTTCCCTCTCGTGGAAACAATCTTACCGAAGACACGCGTCGAAAATCCTAATTACACCGCCGCGTGACACGCGTTACCATCAGGTCAATGAGGGTCACATCATCGAGCGCCCACAGCGCGACTTCACCGTGTACTCCACTATTGCTCCCCGTAACTGAAAATGGGACACCACCTCAACCAAAAAGTCAATGTATTCAAGTTACTTCATCAACCGTGTAGTTCCGGTACTAATTCATCCACTTCTTTCTGCAGAAGGCTGTACTTCAAGTCTGTGTGATCAGAGAGTCACCCCATTCGTTCTTTTTTTTTTTTTTTTTTTTTTTTGACGGTGCATTGATTAATGACCAAGAATCCATTGGATCCCCCTTGGGTCTGGGCTCTTCACCCCCTTTTGGGCGGACATCGGTCCGTCAGTCACAATCGCCCAAAGTAGTCACTGTGAAACAAGACCCAATGGAGGAAGCGTGACTACACGCCAGGAAGAAATGGATTTACGCAGACCAGTTTGGACCGTAACACTACCTTTTTTGGTAGCTAACCCCTTATGGTACTGTGGACTCAGCTACACCACTAAAACTCCCTGGTGGTTTGTTACGGGACTTGAACCCGCGGCCGAAGGAATACTCTCAACGGCGACCGGCGCATCGGCTCGGCCAGATCACGTGGCACATCCACGAAAGCCAAATATCCCATAGAATGGCTTTTCTGGGGTTCGAACCCTCGCGGGACCCAGGGCCTCAAAAATTAATCAGAGGCCAGGACAGCTGGAGCATTAGCCACTCTACCATGCTACCCCCATTCGTTCTGCTTACTCTGAACTAGGCTCGTAACCAGCCTACCTACGAGAAGCAACAATGTGGCGAGCACGTTGCCATAGGCAGGCTGGTACTTCTTGGAGCCGTGAAAAGGGCTGTCGCAGAGTTTCAAATTCAAGTGACCTTTTCACCATCTTATTCTGTCTAATTCCGGTGCACTCAATTCAAGCGAGGAATAGCGAGTCGGCAACCCCCGGCTCGGCGCCGGGAGCCCCAAGAAAGATGTGTATGAAGTCAGAAGGAACGGTATGACTACATACATATCTTCGTGTAATTACGAGCGAATTTACTAATGAGACAAAGGAAAACTCGAGGATGCGGGAGGGTGGGTCCCAGAAAAACGGATGAGTGCGAGGGTGCTGCTAAGGCGAGGAGCGTTGAGTTCTCCTGAGGACCCGGTCCTCTTTATAGTGGAGTGGCCAGGAGTGACTCAGGGAGGCTCCGTTCCCGTGTTTTGCGCCCGGCGCCCGGCACCGACGTCAGGAGGAGGGAGGGAAACCCGCTGTGTAAGGGGCCACTGGCCAGGAGTGACTCAGGGCGGCTCCATTCCCGTGTTTTGCGAACGGCGCCCGGCGCCGAGGTCAGGAGGAGCGAGGGAAACTGATCCCGATCCAAGAATACATTGGACTGCCAATTGAAAGGCATGACCTCAATCCAAACAATAGAATACACCAGGCTACCATTTGAAAGGCATGACCTTAATCCAAACAGTAGAATACATCGGACTGCCATTTGAAAAGCATGACCCTGATCCAAACAATACAATACCATCCAGTGCATTATAATTTCAGCAGGGATAAGGAATCAATTATGAACCCCGTGCCTCATAATGTATTTCTTTCGGCTGTATTCTGCAGGGATAAGGGGCCATTTTGAACCACATGCCTCATAATGGCATTTTGAACCCCGTGCCTCACAATGGAACCCACCATCCAGTGCATTATAATTCCGGCCGGTTTCAGCAGGGAATCAATTATGAACCCCGTGCCTCATAATGTATTTCTTTCGGCCGTATTCCGCAGGGATAAAGGGCCATTTTGAACCGCGTGCCTCATAATGGCATTTTGAACCCCGTGCTTGGATGAACCTCTTTTACCTTGATCATGTTTGCCCGTTCGAAAGCGCCAGTTCTGGCAGCGTCTTCGGCCGGCTCTGCTGTGGAATCGAAACAGTCACTTTTTAACTGCAAGGTCATTGAAGCAGCTAGAAGTTGCTGATGTACACGTACCTCCTTAAGAGCAAGAACTTCGCTTCCGCAAAGATTCTGAGAGGGACCTGCAATAAAAAAGCCTTGCATAAATTGCCAAAACTGAGGGGAAAGTCGGAACCTTGTCTAATGATGCCAAGGGGGATTTTGCTGGCGAGGGCACGAGACAATTGCGCCTCTTGTGTTATAATGTGTGCGGAAATAGGGACATTGGAATTGTCTGAACCAACGGAGTTGGTGTTTTTCTTGGATGGAACAAGCTCAATCTCGGGGTCCACCGATTCCTACGTCGGTGATACGGATCAGCATCACAGTAGTAACTGACTAGTTTAATAGTACCCTTACGTCCGTAAAAAATACGCCGTATTTTTCTTACGCTGCGGGTTGACCTGTCCGTCAGCGTCTCGATTGCCGAGTCAAACGGGACGGGTCCCGTACGTACCGTACGTTTACGCCTTCCACTCTCCACCTTACTCTCCACCCTCGTGATTGAAAGCGAGCTGTCCAACAAGAGTGGGCCAGTCCAAGCGGCAGCGGAGGATCCCTTTGTCGGTCCCTGAAATGTGGGACACGGAGATAACTCTTTCCCCGGTGCGCCATGGCTGGATGAGGTAGCTCTTGAAAAGCATGTCGAGCACTGCAGACACCGTATCTCTCAGCGTACTCCCTCGAAGCTAAGCTGGCCTTGAAGGATCACTGTTGGAATACAAGCTTGGCGTCTCATTGCTATGTCCCTCCATTTTGATTTCTGATTCATATTTGCATTCTCTTATTGTCGTCGCAGCTTTGTAAATGGATTTTAGGCATTTAGAAAGAGTGGTGATGATCGGGGGCCAGGTTTGCAAGAAAGGATTTATCCGCGCTTTTAAGCCAACGTTAGGCGACTGAGCTAAATATTTTACATAAACACGGTCCGCAAATATGCCCATGTTGGCCTTTTCGGACCATATGCAAGGAAGCGTAGTAGGATTCTCAACGTTATAGCATTATTACGGTCTGGGATTCAGACTAATTTCTTACCGCCATCTTCAACTGGCGCATGTAGAATTTACTCCCATTCGGATAAATTAACATCACATTGTTCCAGTGTGATTGTAGTAGCCAGCAGTCTAACGTACCCTGGGAGGTTCCAGCTCGATCGAGGTCGAAAATTTTTTACCGACCCTATATCCGATTTTCGACTGCTGATTCCCCCTTGACCAGCATCATACATGCTCATCCTCCATTGCGGGTGTTCGGCATTCTGATCAACAACTCGCGGCTGGCCTGTGTCACCTACCTCTCAGTTTTGTCCCATTATCAAGATTTGCTGCTTTGACATGGTCGTATTTCGCGTCCCGGCACAACAAAAGAGTGAGGAGGTACACAAGAACGTGAAGTCTGCAAGCTATACCTCTGGGGCTTATTTCAACATAATCCGGTTCTACCCTGGTCTGGCGGGATTGTCTGCATTTCCCCAGCAGCAGCCCGGTCGTAGGGCTTCGAAGTCGCTGCTATCAGAGCGCACCCGGTCGAAGCCGCCCGTCGTGGGCGCACACGGAAAGCCCTCACAGGTGTGAGGCATGTCGCAATTGTATAAAACGGGTGATAGAGTCAGATTCATGCACTTTTCACTCAGAGAATTGTTATCGCGCTGAGAGTGATGTTTCAATCAACATGTTTCAAATTTACGGATCTCCTTCAGTTTTCAACCAGAACTACTAAAGCAAAGGGGAAAGGCGTCACCCTAGACGTCATTTGTGGATTACTCAATTATTTCGGTCAAAATACCTCCGGGAAATACGCCAATTAGAGCGTGTCGTGTCCACACGCGTCATTGGCTATCACGGTGGTCTCTCTACTTGCTGTATTTCCTGCAGGCGCTTTTGGCCAACCGAGTTAGATAGAAATAGTCCCATATCTGAGGTCGCACCATGTGTCTTTGCTTGGGAGTGTTTAGTTGAAAACTCGGGGAATTATTCCTGGCTAAATTTTGTGGGCCAAAAGATCACTTCCGGCGCGATATCAATTCTCCAGGTGGCAAATATGTAAATCCGACTTTATCGCCGTTCTTAGAATGTATGACGGTCTCCCTCCCAGAATTTTAGCTTGTTTGGACAAGATCTTGCCCCAGCAGAACGTGGTGAACGCAAACCAGGCCCCTCTGTCAGGCGGTCAGAAGAAATCATATTTTCTGTGATTCTGGCTCTATCACTAATTGCGCCGTAATTATCCTGAGAGGTTCCGCTGCTTATAAAGGTAATCCGATGAAAACTGACCGAGATATGCGGGACTCGGTCGCAGATTCCAAAATGCGTCCAAATCGGGAAATTTTCGATGGCGCCTTCGGTTCCGACATTAGCTGTAAGGGCCGCTGCCTTGCACGGCATGTGCAGGGCGGAATTGAATGCCAGAGCCATAGGAAGGTGTCTGAAGATTGGGAGGCGGAAGCAGTCGTTTTTTAAAGAGGGAGATATACTCTAGTCTGAGCTCCACAAAATCACCTCGTCACAGGCTGATTGATATGATTTCACGCTGTTTGTCTTGTGCTGTTACGTGCAGAATCGTCAACCGCGGAGGCGTACGAGCTGCGCCCCGAGATGCGCCCGCTGTCAATGTTCTCCCCTTTGTTTCCCCCACTGCCCCGCTCAACCCGGTTTGGAGACTCAGAGAGTCATTTTTTTCAGCGCAGAGTCTCTGAGTCGGCACACAACAGCCTAAAATCCAGATCTAGAGAATGAACCCATAGACCATACGGTGACAGGAGAGAATCCCCACAGGTGGCCTAGAGGCGCCGCTGGTGCCGATTGCCTTTTGGGGAATGTCATAGTGGGGGAGGCGTGCGTCAGCTCTATCATCCTCGGATATGGTACTGTTGCGTGTCGTTATCTAGCGAAATGCGGTGAGATACACCGTAATTTAGCGGAAAAGTAAAAAGTGACAGTCCGGTGAAAGCCGTTGGTGATTGGCGAAGTGGGGACGAGGCTGCTGGTAAACAACAAGGCACGCCGCCCATCAACATCTGCCAATGGCCACCGATAATCATTGGTGGCCAACGGCGGCCAGGCCCCCGGTCACTACCTCCTAGGTTGGTCCGGAATAGCGTAAATCTGAGGGCGAAAATCGCGTTTTTGGGTCCGGAATTACTCTCTTTATAAAATTAAGCACGTCTGAAGCTTTTTAAACTCCGCTGACTCTCCGCAGATGCCGTACAGCGCGGCTGCTCTTCGCCCTCGATCGTTGCCTACTGTATTTTTACATTCAAATCGACAGTCACGCATCACGCACCCCCCTGTCGTTATCGAAATTTGGTAGGGGTCACGCGTCACGCAGGCGTTTGTCGAACCTCCCAAGCGTACATGGGGTGTAAATTTGCCTGGAAACGGCAAAAAAGCCATAGTTTTGTGTCGAAAATCGAAATTTTTTGCTGGTGTCACACAAATTTTTCGCCAGTGTCTAAATGTCGAAATGGTCCAACGGGTCACGCATCACACCCGGTGTCGATTTGAACGTAATAATACAGTATCTTTCTCGCTGGCCCAAAGGCAATCATCATTCGGCATTCTCGGCACTTGACGTCACCCTTCTAAGAAACTTTGATAGACACTGCCCTATCGCTAACATTGACAGATGGCTCTCACGACATGGAAACAAAGGCGGCCGCGGCGAGGCAATTTCCCGAGCGCGCTCAGTGGAACTTTCCGAAGATGGTGTTTGAAAACCTTTGGTTTTTAGAGAAAAGAGAGATGGAAAGGGAGACAACCTTGAAATAGTTTTCTAAAGACTCAGAGGGAGACAAAGGGAATCGGAGGTTGTGCCTCTGTGTTATGTGTACCAAGTCTGATAATTTATCTCCGCTGCCAGTGCCCCAGTGAATATCAAACTCAACTCAGTTCAATCCAACCAAGTGCAGCCTATGACTCTGTTAAATGTATATAAGGGGATGGGAGGCCGCGAAGCGGCCGACCAGTCCCTTGTATAGAGTAAAAGTAGGTCTGAACGACCCAAGCCGGTGCGAAATAGAGTAAATCTGGTGCAGCCAGGAATTCTTTTTGGAAGAAAGAACACATCCTAACAAAATTTGCAACCCCAAGCACAACTTGAGTCGCTGGTGGTTAAATTTTCTGTGGGTCTCTCAGAGTACTCATTCCATGCCCATGGACTTGATTCAACCGAGAAATTCATAACCATTCCACTTTTGAACGAGGACAAAGCAAAATACTCTTGTGGAGTCAGGACTGCCCAAATACAGAAAATTTTACACAACTTGAGTCGCTGGTGGTTAAATTTTCTGTGGGTCTCTCAGAGTACTCATTCCACGCCCACAAACTTGATTCCACCGAGAAATTCATAACCATTCCACTTTTGAATAAGGACAAAGCAAAATACTCTTGTGGAGTCAGACCTCCAAATACAGAAAATTTTACACAACTTGAGTCGCCGGTGGTTACAGCCGTTTGTGGGACAGCAAAATTGTGCTGCCACCATACTGAAGGATAGACAGTACTTTTCAACCAAATTCACTATCGGAGTATACCATCCCCTGGGTAATGTGCTGAACTACACCACATCAAAAATTTAGGTCAATTGAGTATCAGGAATCAAAGTTACAGCTGTCCGATGCGGAAATGTGATGAAAATGATGAAAAGTCTATCTTTGGACCCCATCAAAAAATCGGAAGGGACCATCCCCTGCGGACTCGCAGCGCGAGTCGAACGCACCTATTCCCGAGGAAATCTGCGGAGAATTGAGCACAGCGCGGCTGATCTACACAAAATGTCTCAAAATCAGAAGAAACCGACCAAGCCTTATGTTCCGCAAATTGCTGTCACAGTTCTGAGAGAACCATTCGCTGCGGATGTGATGCGTGAATCGAATGAGCCTACGAGCGAAGAAAACGGTGCTGACCAAATAAGCACTGAAAAATCCTGGCATAGCCCAGGTACACGCAGTCAATTCTTGACTTCAAGGCACTTGGACGAATGCCGTTGTCCTCCTACCACGCCTAATTTGGAGACTAATGTCGGTGCTATGCCCTAGTGGTTGTACTCCTTGGTTGGCCTGTTTCTTCTGTTTTCCGGAGGTCGTTGGTTCGACTTCCCTTGTTTCAATTCCCAGAGAGATTTTCTGACCTTATTTCTCGTTCCGCAATAGGATGCTTTACATTTTGAAACGCGCGACCTGATTGCCTATTCCGCAATGAAATCCCTCACATTTTGAAACGCGTGACTTGCGATTGCAGTGGTTTACCTTTGTTTCAATTCCAGCGGGGTCCCGGGGCCATTTTCTAAGGCGCGCGCCCTGGGAATAGATAGCCCTAGTAATTCTGAGCATTTCCAGCTTTCAGATCCCACTCGGAGGCATTATTGGCCTCTCCAGAGGCCAATCAATGCTTTATATTTTGAAATGCGTGACTCTACTGCCTGCATCTCAATGCCGATCCCAGCACCTCAATGTTGGATGAATAAACCCACTGTATTTTGACTTGGCAGACCGTTTCAATTCCAGTGCGGCCCCCGGGCGATTTTCTGAGGCGCACGGGTCCGGAATGGATAGCCCTGGTAATTTCAGATCCCACTCAGAGGCATTATTGAGGCTAACAAATCTTTGTATAGTGCTACAGCGTTCCTGCCTGAAACCGAGATTTTTCGGAAAAAATCTCATTACGAGTTGGATCAAAAAAACCACGGTGTCCTCTTTCTTTCCCTGCGTGTCCTGGCGTGTTCTACCAATACAATTACTCGCGAGTGTGGTGTGGTACACCGCTGTATGCGAAAAAAATGTCTCATGGGCGGACTGCCTGGGATTTACTCCACCCTTGATCCGGCGTTTCTTACGGCGCCGCACATGCGCGCACACTGCCTTGTGCCTTTCTCCCGTGTCGAAATTCGACGACGCACTTCGCAGCCTGCCTGATTTACTACGACTTTGAGCACTGTGATCGCAAACATTGCAAGCTCTCCTGCACTCGCTGTAAGCGCAGTCCACACCCTAATTGAATCATTTCCCTACACGGAGTTAAATACTAATCATGTCGAAGATTTTTTAAAACATGTACAAAATCCGCCTCAAAATCGTCGCGTGCATCTGCCCAATTTTGGAAACCTCCCGTACAACAGAGATACTCGAGCACTGAGTTAGAGCTGAGAATAAATTAGATTGTAGGAGAATTAATAACATGTTGCGCACTTCAGTCACAATGGATGTTGCCTTCAAATAGTCAAATTTTGCGAGTGGACCGACGCAGGAAAGACCATCAAATGGGTTAAGGATTAATGCGACCAGAAATAGAGGCTGATCACAATCTTTCCACCGCTTTTCGAAGCGCGCCAGCAAGTCAGAAGATACCTCGGGCTTCGGATGATCAACGTAGCGGAGATCAAGCCCGGCCAACGTTAAAAGGACCTGGTTAGCGCGAGTAGAGTCCTTCTGGTTGATATTTGTTCAGTGGCAAATCGGTTCGATATCCTCGACGACAGAGTTCAGACCGCTCCAGAAGTCCGCGTCCGAAATAAGCTGGCAGTAATAAATAGCCTCCTCCTTCAATCTCTCAGCCTCGGTGGATTTCGCCGCGCC
>JARJLF010001395.1:0-80068 GCA_029378395.1 Mycena leptocephala
GATGGGCGGCGTCAAGAGCCTCCATCTCGCTCAAGGCTTGCGCGAGTTCCGCGGCCAAAACCTCGGCGGACCGGATTTTCTCCTTCTCGGCCGCGAGGTTGGCCGCCACCCGGCTCATTACCTCCTCGCGGCGTTGCTCAAGCGCCTTGCGCTCCCTTTCCTCGTTTTCGCGCTCCTCGTCCTCCTCCTGGGCCTGCGTCATCTTGCCCTTTCCCTTGTCCTTCCTTCCGCTCCCCCCGGCTCCTTCCTCGCCGGGTCGCCTCTCGTCTCCACCATTCCCTTCGCCGGCGTCGTTGGCATTCGTTCCGAGGTTGGCGGGGGCGGCGTCCATTTTGTCGTCGGACGAGATGGTGGTGGCAAGAAGCAAAGTGAAAATTTTCACTTACGGCATGATCGATCAATTGCATAAGCGATCGATTTTCGGGCCGCCGGGCCGGCAGCCCGTCACTCTGGCTTTTTTCACGACACTCAGGCGACAAAATTTTACCCATATTCTATTGTCACATTTCCTTCATCCACCACGCAGAATTCCACCGCATTGCGCAACCGGTCTTTGACCGGTATCTTGGTGTTCCTCGGGGCGAGGAACCCAAGAGGGGGATACTGTTATATCCGTGCACACACACCCGGCCCTCGGCCGGTATTCTTCCCTTCGGCCGGACTCGACCGGCCGTCCTTCCGGACTTCCGGCAACCGGTCGACCCGGTTGCCGCTCGGAACGGGTTTTTACGCAATGAAGGATTACTGAGCGTTTCCCGTTTATCCGTATGTCCATATGATTCCAACTTCCAGTTTTAGATGTCGCTTTGTCCGACTCAAACTTCTATCTCCTAATTTGGACTTTGCTTTGATACTACTACTTATAGTAGTGACACGTATGTCTACGTATTTAAGCCCTATGTACTATGCTGTATTCTTCAGTTTGATAATTAACGTGCTTAGCCTCTTATCCTGTGCTTGGCTCCTTGAGTCCTCTCGTCCGGACTTCATCCGGACGTCTATCTCTCATTCTTTCCGCTCGATTGGCCAGATAGTAACGCTCACCCTATACACCTCTTTTGTGGTGCTTGCGTCTTCCCTAGGCCGACCGGTCATCTTGTTATCGTCCGGTACTTCCTTCCGGTAACCGGCTTCTGAACGACCGGCCGGCATCCGGTCATCCGACCTCGACTCGGGATATAACAGGTGTCCATGTTGTCGTCGGGCGAGATGGTGGTGGCAAGAAGCAAGATGAAAATTTCACTTACGGCATGATTGATCAATTGCATAAGCGATCGATTTTCGGGCTGCCGGGCTGGCAGCCCATCAGGCTGTTTCTTTTCACAACACTCAGGCGACAAAATTTTATCCATATTCTTTTTTCACATTTCCTTCATCCACCATGCAGAATTCCACCGCATTACGCAACCGGTCTTTGACCGGTATCTTGGTGTTCCTCGGGGCGAGGAACCCAAGAGGGAGATACTGTTATATCTGTGCACATACACCCGGCCCTCGGCCGGTATTCTCTCCTTCGGCCGGACTCGACCGGCTGCTCTTCCGGACTTCCGGCAACTGGTCAAACCAGTTGCCGCTCGGAACGGGTTTTTACGCAATGAAGGATTACTGAGCGTTTCCCGTTTATCCGTATGTCCATACAATTCCAACTTCCAGATTTAGATGTCACTTTGTCCGACTCAAACTTCTATCTCCTAATTTGGACTTTGCTTTGACATTACTACTTATAGTAGTGACACATATGTCTACATATTTAAGCCCTATGTACTATGCTGTATTCTTCAGTTTGATAATTAACGTGCTTAGCCTCTTATCCTTTGCTTGGCTCCTTGAGTCCTCTCGTCCGGACTTCATCCGGACGTCTATCTCTCATCCTCTCTGTTCAATTGGCCAGATAGTAACGCTCACCCTATACGACACTCTTGTGGTGCTTGCGTCCATCCTAGGCCGACCGGTCATCCTCCTATCGTCTGGTACTTGCTTCTGGTAACCAGCTTCCGAACGACCGGCCGGCATCCGGTCATCTGACCCTGACTCAGGATATAACACCGCCGCTGACTGACTAGCAATCTATACTTGCTAGGTCTCCCCTTGTGTTTGTGTTGCTCATTGCCATTTGACTGTAGCAATAGATACTTGCTAGGTCTTTCTGCTTCCCTGTTCTCCGCCCTCCGTTGTTTGTGACTGTAGCATACCGAACTTGCTAGGTCAATTCCGTATCCCGTATTCAGTATCCCGCTGATTGCTGTTATTTGCAGAACCACAAGAGCGTTCTGGAATAGTCTTTCGTAAGATTCTCTTTTTGAAGTGAGTAATTCTACATTTACTTATTTCATTCCCTCTCTTTCTTTTCTATCAAACCACTCCTCCCAGTTCTTTAGATACGTTCTCTTAACGTTGAATTTCGTTCTTGAGAGAAATGTCCTATTAAAGTTACATTCGACGGACCTCTCGTAAAATAAATTTTACATTTGACAGTGCGCACATTGCCAGGATCGGCATGAAATGACCCTGAAATTATGTGAGTGTCGGTCATCTCAATCAACCTATAAAGTACCTTGGATGTCTACCATAGCCATCATACATGTGGTACGCTCCAGAATGAAGTGTGAAAAGGCAAGAATAGTCATTGCTAATTTGTCGCTATCGACGGTTGCTCCCAACGTCCCGCTAAACTTACGAACGACACTGGAGGAGCGGAAAGGTTCGACCAAATAGGTGCTATTATCCACTGAGTCGGCATTCTCTGACGCCCCTCCACCATCTGTATAAAAAAGTGAATAGGCTATTTTGGCCTCAAACTGAATCTCACCTTTGGTCGGCTCTGCCAAGATAATAGAAATCAAGAATGCATTGGACACTTCAAAATCTTGAGAGACGAATCAGTGAGGATAAACGAGATTCAGGAAAGAACAAACTGGCTATCTCCATAAAATTTTGGTGGCTGCAGTCTCCATGAACAATTGGCGAAACATTGCCATACGTTGAAGATGGAAAAGGTCCTTAGCCAACCCAACATCATTATCCGTCTTGGAAACAACATGAACCTTGTTAACAGGCTCTCTGCCAACATCAATGAACCTCTTCGCAACAAACACTTTATTTTTTTCTGCGTCCATGTAGAACTGAGAAGAATTATCAGCCATTCCAGTATCAAGCAGATATATTACCTTGAAGACGTTCTTCGACTTCCCGCGATCCGCAATAGACAGAATCAAAGTATTGATGTCAATTCGCCCTGTCTGCTCATCACAAGGTAGGCTCAAGGATGCACTTTCCTCAGAGACCACTGCATCCAGCCTTTTGAAAGTGACGTCTACAGATGGAGTCGGAACTTATGGAGATGTATATCCAAGTGCAGCAAAGTTGTTGGAGAGTCGGACAGACGAACTGAGGGCTTCAAAATAAAACTTCAGAGACAAACGGAGATTAAGAACAACATACTGAGAGTTTTACGCCTCTTGTCACTGGCATCGGAGGTAACACATTGCCGTTTACGAGTAGAGGATGATAGACACTCAGTATCATCGTAGTCTGGATCAACTTGGAGTCTCAAACGATGAAGATGATCATTGTACTAGATGCTATTAGAGCTGGACTAGAACAAAGCATGTAAACTCACCCGTTTGAGGTCAATTATACATTCGAATGCAAGATAAGTACCCTTTGCTACCCCCAATTTATTGGCCGCAGTGACATGGATTTTGTCAGGACGGTTGAGGTAAAACTGGTAAAGGGCTTTCAAAGTAAGAGAAGTAGCGGCAGGATCAATCGACATGTTATTCTTAAACCTCAAAGCACAGTCCTCACTGGCAAGGCTTACAGCGTCAGCTACATCAAAAATTTAGGATGAGGCTTACGGTCTGAGGCTGACAGGATGTGCTTGATCAGTGGTCCATTCTATATCTGCATGAGCGACAGCCAATGCCAGAATAGCTAAGAAATTGGACATTACTTGTTACTTCTCACTCCTTGATAGAAAAAAATAAGACTCACTCTCCAGATATGTTTCCATACTCATACTGAAGGTATGACTGCCAATACTTCTGTCGATGGCACCTTTTGTATGGTAGAAGACATGAACAGTGAAGTTGCTGGCTACCTTAGCGGCGCAAATAGCCTCCAAGTCGGCAGCCGATGTAGCTGGTCCGATGTTATAGTTGGTGATCGGCTGAGGAGGCGGTGGTGCTGGGTTACCAAGCCGCCTATGGAGTAGCTCATAACGAGCAGCCGCTCCAGCCTCTTTGGAATTGGGCAGTCCATTATCATGGTTCTCTGAAAACATGTCAAGTCAAACAATATAGAGACGAACTTGCCATACCTTTAGTTTTGCACCGCCCACAGAAAGGTTCTTTCAGTTGAGTGCTGCATAATCCACAACCCATACATGATTTGAAGGTCTATAGCGGTGAGAGTTAGAATTAAGATAATACAGAGACATACATCGCTTATATTTTGATGCTGTTCAGCGGATACAGCTTCGGAAATTTTTTTACACTTCATACAAAGAGATCCAGGGGCTCCATCAAAGTGAGGAAAGATCTGAAGACAGCCATTTTTGGTCAGATTACCACAAGGGACGTCGTTTATGGTAGGAAGGAAAAGGTGTGGACGGCAGACAAAAAATTGGTGGGCCTATCCTTTTATAACATTTCAAGCGGATGTGTGAGAACAGTTTCAAGGGGAAGGATATGTCTAAATGAATAAATTTTGGATAAATCTCTCACTTTGGAATTTTTTACGGTGATATCTTTGGGATATTTTTCGAAGAATTCAGCAGAAAATAGGCAAATATGAATGGGGATGTACTCAGGGTGATTGCATCTGGTTCAATGGAGGTATTAGCATGCTGGTCTGGCATATCAAGGCACAGTACTGATATATCACAAAATGTGAAACTCGAAGCATGGTGAGACGCGGAAACATCGAGTTTCCATGATTACCGGTAGAATAGTTGCCACATTACTGGTGGAATCTATAGAGATAAAAAGCCAAGCCAATACAATTCTCCTACCAGTTATCCGAGTTGTGGTTGCGAAAGGCTAATTAGCAGGGATGAGATTCGAGTTGGTGATGTGATGAGATTGTCACATGCATCACAAATCTGTCACGCAGCCTCAATAAATGTTCGTAATGTTGCACCAAACATGGAGGGTCCCATTTTTTGCTCTGGAAAAATATGAACAATTCTGGATAAACTCTGAAGTCCTACCTGCTATGAGGGCTTGTACAAATATTCAGAGGCCATTATTTTTCATATTTTTGAGAGGGTTGCCCAATATGGGAGTTGCGATCAATATCCAAATCGGCGAAAGTTACTTGCACTCTGGAAAATGGATACTGCAAAACAGCATGTAAGGTCTTAAAAATGAGGTAGAAGCATGTACAATGGCAATGGTGGTGCATTCCATTCAGTTTCAGTGCCAAGAGAGGGAGCACATATGAAGTGAAAGGCAAAGACTCTGACACTGCCACAAAGCACTTGAAAGTAATGATCGCAAATAAACCCCTATTACATTGGAAGTTTGTCTCTATCCAAATTAACACCAATTTCCATAGAATTGAGTACAACAGATTTACTATCTACAATATTTCTTGGACTGTGGTACAATAGTAGAATACAATTTAGACTTCCCCTTCTTTCTTGCATTGTTGTTGCGAAACCGTTCAGCACTTTCCATGGCCACCTGTAGCAAACTCTGTTTTTTACCTAGCAACTCCTCTTGTTCTTTTCTGTGTTGCTGTCGAAGTTCTTTTTGTATTTCAGGTTCAGTCAGATTCCGGTTTCTAGCTGACTTGACAGCGTCCTTGATCATTTTACATCTGCTATTCCGCCATTGCTTTTCTGCTTGCAGAGAGTAGATCCATTTTCCTCATTCTCTGGGGATAGTCGCTTCTAGCCTCCCAGTTGCGTCTTATGAGGTGCATCTGTGGAATGGTTATTCCCTCATGCCAAAAGCACAAGCCTTTGAACCTGAAATGAATATTAGTAAATCATCTTAGATTGGATACAAAGAACTTGCTGTCCTCGTCCACCCTCACCAATTATATGTGCATTGCCACAGAAGTCTGCAAGCCCTACAGTCCAGCCCAAAGTCTTCCTTTTGACATATTCAATCAAATGTTTTGATTTGTCATCTGGTGGCCACAGTGGATTTCTGGTACCGACCAGTTGTGTTGTATTTCTTTGGGTTTTAGGATTGACCCCAACAATTTCCCTGGAGTTAAAGTTTAACTGAGAGTGAGAGCAACCTTTTCTGTTCTTCCATCCACAGTGGTTCAAGTACTGTCCAGATTTTGCCTCTCTTCTCATTTTTAATTTTTAAAAGAATGGTCGGTAAACGGTGAGGGTATCCAGGCTGGGGAAGAAGAGACAATGAATCTTGATCTAGACAGAAAGGCAAATTCGGTGTTGAGGACTCTGATCTCTTGGCCGCTGTTCAAAAAAATTCAACAAACATTGGCTGAATCAAAACATAAAAGTGTACCTGTCATATTTTTCAGGACTTCGTTCTTGTAATTTCTGAAATACTGGCTGATGGGATTTACAGTTCCAAACTGAACTGTGAGCAATTGTAGCTCATCTGGAGATAGGAGTGGAATCGGGGTCAAGGAAAGATGCTGCATAGGTGAAAGACTGTCTGGAAGCAATCACATATAGTCTTCAATACGATTTCGCAATTTGAGCTGACTCTTAGTGAGCAATTGGCAGGAGGCATCCATTAGATCATTTGGTATTTCTTGAGCGAGAAGATTTTTCCATCAATCTGGACCAACAATTTCGCTACCAAGATGACCAAAAGTAAGGAGAGGTATTGCAATGTTGGAAAGGTCAAATGGGTGAACAGCGGAAGCCATATCTGTTTTTTTGATGAATATATTATTCTGCAATTTGGGATCTTGAGCTTCTCTTCTGGTACTAATGGCAAGCTCCTGTAAATTAAATAGTATATAAGACACTGAAAGGAAAGAGAGAAGCAGAAAGATAGAGGCATACATTGTAGGCTTTAACCAAATTTGCAAGATGTGGATTAACACGCCATTCTTTCTGACTATGAACACGAAGATATTTTCCGTACCTAAAGTAGATGATCAGGAAGCATAGATAGACAAGACAGGACAAGGTTTTAATTAAACGTACCCAATCTGGTCTTCAACAGTAGTACCTAGACTAAAATTATCTTTAGCATTTCCCTCTTGCATTTTTTCTATCATTTGACTGAGACACTGTGAGATAGGTTTTTGCAACACAAATTGAGATAGAACTCACTCAACCAGAAACCATCGCTCAGCAGAAAATCCCCAGTCAGATTCTGTTAAAACGGCATAGAGTTTTGGAATGGTTATAATGTTAAAGGCTGGAATCCAAGGTGCTATGCCAACAAGAGCCAATGTTTCCGCAGTCCAATACCGACCAGAACCTTGAAATGGATGTGGACCTGGTTTTGTCAACCATTGGTAAATGCTCAGCTTGGTTCTTCACTTGAGTGGATGGTCACACAAATAATCTGCATGAAATTGACACCATCTTGAATATTCAAGTACAGGATCTGGGATTCATTCAGTTTCATCAAGTAGCCCAATAGCATTCTTACCAGGGACTCGTTTTTCCTGTAATTTATGAAATTCATTCCGAGACCGCCAATGCAACTAGAGGCAATTAGTTCACAACCATTGCTAGCTATAGCATGGCATACTCGCCACAGATTGTCATTGGACAACCATGCCAAAACATGTGTAACCATCTTGAGAGCATAGCTGATTTTCTGTCCTCGTTTCTACATCAAAGTGAGTATAAACTTCGCTAACAAGTGATGGAATTGAACACGTACATGTCTCAGAACCTTGCAAATGCCCTGCCACTGTTTATTGTGTAAATATTAGGCGATGAATGCTGTAGCAGTTCAAGCTGGAGTAGATGTTGAATAGAAGCAGGGTAAAAAAACAAAAAAAAAAACAAAAAAAAAACCCTCAAGATAGCATGTATCCAAGTCTAGCATTAGCCTCCTAGGATGGTAGATTGCAGCCTTTAATTGAAGTGTTATATCCGTGCACATACACCCAGCCCTCAGCCGGTATTCTTCCCTTCAGCCAGACTCGACCAGCCGCTCTTCCGGTTTCCAGCAACCGGTCGAACCGGTTGCCGCTCGGAACGGGTTTTACGCAATGAAGGATTACTGAGTGTTTCCCGTTTATCCGTATGTCCATACAATTCCAACTTCCAGTTTTAGATGTCGCTTTGTCCGACTCAAACTTCTATCTCCTAATTTGGACTTTGCTTTGACATTACTACTTATAGTAGTGACACGTATGTCTATGTATTTAATTAAGCCCTATGTACTATGCTGTATTCTTCAGTTTGATAATTAATGTGCTTAGCCTCTTGGCTCCTTGAGTCGTCTTGTCTGGACTTCATCCAGACATCTATCTCTTATCCTCTCCGCTCGATTAGCCAGATAGCAACACTCACCCTATACGTCACTCTTGTGGTGCCTGCATCTTTCCTAGGCCGACCGGTCATCCTGTAATCTTCCGGTACTTCTTTCCAGTAACCAGCTTCCAAACGACCGGCCGGCATCCGGTCATCTGACCTTGACTCGGGATATAACAGGATGCCTTGAAAGCTTCATAAGGTGTGTATGCAGCATGCGATAAAATATTCACAATATTTGGTGGATGTTGGGGCCACATATATCGATTGTACAGGTGGTTCTTCTTTGATGAGACTGTTCATTGGGTTTTAGCTTTAAGGACAAACATTAAAAACAAACAAACCAGGCTTATCCTCTTTATCCTCTTCATCTGAATCTGAACTGACCTCTTTGTTATCCTCTGGATGGAATTCAACTGTGGCCTGCTTTTTCCGATTTTTTGACTGAATAGGATCAGGATGATCACAACCATACATTGGAGGTGTTTGGTATGTTATTTCGATGACAAGGCGAGAATTTGAAGGTGAGGTTCCAATAGAGTAGAAGTTAGGGTCCTCAGGATCTGTCAGCGGAAGAGGCAATCGATGCCAGGGAGTTGGGACTGGAAAATAATATGAACTGAGGAAAATTAATTCCAAATTATACAAATGTTCATCCGGAATTGTGTGTATGCCATATTCCAGGTTGTAGATAGAATCACAGAATAAAGCCCAGTCTATGTGGTTCCTGGAGACCTGGGTACGAATATTGAAAGGAAGTTTCATCCAGACCTTTAATGGATCAGCAGCAAGCCTTTAAAATAAAATCACGCATACATCCTCTATCATCAAGCCATGTGTGTCTGGAATAGCCAGAGCCAAATCTTGCATGGTACGTGCCCAAGCTTTGTGGGCTCCCTTACGAAGGCTGTACTTAGTAAGAGTGGTGGAGAAGTCCTTCAAAGCTTGTTCTCTGGATTTTATTCCTTCCATTTCATCATCGATGTTATCGGCATAAAGAGCTAGAACCTGAGTACATCCAGGATTCTTTTGAACAAAGGGAGACTCCACAAGGGTCTGAACAATTTTCCGAAAGAATTCCCTGCCTTCAAGACGTTCAGGCATGGAAGCTAGGACGATAGAATTGAACAAAGGAAAGATCATGACATCATACCTTGTGACATCGCAACAGTCACATTAATTGATGCATGTTTAAGGACTCACAGACCCATGTTTAAGTGGCTTTTGGGATAGCTGTTAAGTTTCAAAGGGCCTAAATAATGCTTATAGGTACATTGGTACAGTCTAATAGCATAGCAGATATCTTACTAACAGCTCACAAAAATAAGTGCACGCCAGGAATTGAACGCTTGACCTCATGTAAACTTAAAATGAACCAGGGACTTCTCGTGCTTCATAATACCACCCCAGATGATCAAAAAAGACTAGTGTGAATTTTTTGGGATTTTATAGCTTACTCAGTTACATTATTGAAAAAGGGCAAAAAAAAAGGGAGCAGAAAAGGCAGTAAAAAGGGCACGAAAAAGGGTAACTGTGAATGACCCTAATCTGTGAGAAGTGATAGGAGCCCTGTAGTGTCCCCCCGTATACCTTTCCTTATCCTCTGTTCAACTGGAGGTATATGCTGTACTACTATGTTTTTCTGCTAATGACATCCATCAGCTATTTGACAAAATGGTTGCGGTGTTGTTGGTGTTGTTTGGTGTTGTGGTGTTGCTCACAACACCCAACACTACAACACCACAATATTAAAATTAATAAAATAATGTACTACAGGGCTCCCAGAAAACTACGATAAGAATTCCTGCATATGATGATCTGTGTACTGATTTACGAAGTAAGTATTAAATGCGTCCAGTAAGCTAGAAAAATGAAAGTCCTCGGGCAGTGCGAAGGTCCCATATACCCCAATTAAATGACACCCGCGTGTGATAGCGTCGACTTCAATTACTGTCACAAATACCCCAGGCTAGCCATCTCCTGCACAACAACCCAGTGGGATATGTGGTTAAAGGCACCCTTGAGATCATAGAGGAGTGTTGAGACCGTGTTACCCTCATCGAGTTGTTTGCGCACACGTTGAATGTAGCCATCAACTGCTTGAAGAGTACTGTGGCCAGGATGACCCCTATACTGTGCATCATCTAGGAAGCCTGACAATTCAGCTTCAAAGGAGATATGGTCAGCAACAAGCTGTTCAAGGGGTTTGGCGAGGGTATGTTCAAAGTTTTTCACTGGATGCCATGCCTTAGGGAGGTTTTGTCCTTTTTACCTGCCTTGTAGACTGGTGTCACAACATTTGCCTTGACGCAGTGGGTTTGGCGCCCATAATCACCGACACTTTGAAGATCAACTGTATCCACTCCTGTAGAACCAATACCCACATTCAACGAAGCCCATCTGGATGCTGTACCGGTCGGGAGCTTTCCAGGGTGCAGATGACATGATGACATTGTCGATCTCTGTGTCGGTGGGTGGATAAAGGTGCGTTCATCGGGAATGGGAATCGTATCAGCAAGGGAGCGGGGATCTGGGTGCATTAACAGTGGTTTTTTTTTTTTTTTTTTTGGCATCTTTGTTTATATCCTTTGTGTCGAAGACATATGGTAGATATGGTAGATATAGGCTGACAGTTTTTTTATCGTAATCTAATCTGGTCACTGGTTGTTTTGTATCATTCATGCTGTAAACTTTGTGCACACGACGGGGCGGGCACGAAGCGGAATTCCGTTGCCTGACCCGACGGCAAAGCCGGGACAGTGAAGAGATATATTTGCTATCCACAGGTGACCTGGATCGGTTGATCATTCCCACCCTCTGAGCTTCCCATTCCGGCTTCCTGTTCCAAGCCACCTCCAACACACAAGCTGCCAGCCGCTCGGCCCTTTGATCCCATCCCAGACCCAGACTGATCGAATTCCCTTTTTCGGCACTGTGTAGTGATGTGTCTGGTTCTTTTGCCCGCCCCGTCGAAATGCCCAGGCAACCTCCACTGGGGTAACCACTGCCTAAATGCCGTATCTGCAACGGCCGAGACAGCAGCGAATTTTGGGTATGGGCGTAGTACTGCGGAGTTGGAATGTGCGGGCCGCCGGGTGTTTTTCAGGCTGCGATCCGAAGGTGTGATAAGGGAGATAAGATGACCGGTGACTAGCCCACGAAATTTGGGTTCGAACTGTCGCTTCAGAGTTTATTTTGGCGGCTCTGGTGCTTTTGAAAAGGGGCTCAGGGCTCTCCATGTCAGTACAAACAAATGCACGTGAACCTCAGCACAATAAGCCGAGATTTTGCATCAAAACAGTACTTTGACCACTGTGAAATCAATTCAAGCTGGATTTAGACGGGGCCTTGCTGGGAGGACAGCCCGCGAAATTTGGGTTCGAACTCTCGCTTCAGATTTATTTTGATGGCTCTGGTGCTTTTGAAAGGGGCTCAGGGCTCCCCATGTCAGTACAAACAAATGCACGTGAACCTCGGCACATAAGCCGAGATTTCGCAGCAAAACAGTATCTTGACCACTGTGACATCAATGCAAGCTGGATTTTGATGGGGTCTTGCTGGGGGGACAGCCGGCGATATTTGGGTTCGAACTCTCGCTTCGGATTTATTTTGATGGCTCTGGTGCTTTTGAAAGAAGCTCAGGGCTCTCCATGTCCATCCAAACAAATGCACGTGAACCTCAGCCAATAAGCTGAGAGTTCGCAGCAAAACAGTATTTTGACCACTCGTTGGTTTGGTTGAAGAATTCCACGGCCACGGCTTGGAAGGACGTTGGGTCGCGCAGGACAACGCTGCCGCAACGACGAGCCTCACCATGACCTACAGATGCAAAATAGAAGGTTTCTTCAAGTCCAGAGTACCGGCTAATAACTGATGTGATGCCGCTCGTCGTCGACCTTCGGTCGACTCCTCACGGCCCTCATTAACAGTCTATATTATCGTGTGAGCGACTTGATATTCTGCAGACTTGCCAGACTTGAGACTGCTTGTTCAACTTGCACCAATTGAATTTTAGCATGGCCGCTGGGATATTCTGCTCAAAACTCATGTCCCGTTCTCGGTAGAATTTTCTTTTTCTCCGCTTTCGTCTCGTAACTTACTAAGTACCATTGTCGACATGGTCAAAGTGGTTGATATTTCTGGGTGTCATATTGGGGTGTTCAATGTCTTATTTGACCCTCAAGCTCGTCCCCATCTCCCCAAAACATCCCTTCCTTCCGCAAAATTTTGCCTTCATCTTTCACCTTCATGGAATTTCTTTCACTTGGCTTTCACCCAACTCCGCCTAAATTCAAACTCTTCCTCCATGTGCCAGCCATCGTACCCGTTTTCACGGAGGTATTCAATTCAAATGGTCCCTTCATTCTAGTCTTCTCCATATCACTCCGTATGTTCTACCCATTTTTTTTGCGACCAAAAAAGCTTTGTCGGTAGGAACTCCAAGTCCAGCTTACTTGGAATCAGTACTTGGAGCCTTCATCTGATATCCATCTCGTCAAATCTCAGCCCATCTGCCTTCTTCTGGCTATCTGTGCACCACTGCAAATATACATTCAAAAGTCTCTAACTCATCATCTCACCATCGCTGTGGAGTTGGGTTTAAAAAGGTCAACATCGGGCCAAGCCGGCGAGATGCAGGAAGGCATAATTTACGCACCAGAATATAATACCGGTCTCGGCGGAGCCCTGAATCACACCATCTAAGCCGTAGGGGACGTGGCAAGCTCACTATCACCGCTGACCTCTCCATTTCAATGTTATTTAAAGCTTTGCGAACTGGCAATTTACACTTACATACTTTCATGCCCTTGAATCCCGTCGATAATCCTCAGCTTCAAGGTGGCGCCCGGTTCGAATGGATCACCTCCTTCATGGGACTTTCAACAGCATTGGAGGCATTTGGAATGGTCTCTCAGTCCTATCTCGGCTCAAGCATCAAGCTACTCATACTAGGATCGATCATTGAGACGGGACGGAGGCTCTTTCGGTGGATGATAGTTCGGTTCAGATTTCGTCTGTGGTTTTCTTGTTCTTATTCCTGCTGATTTAACGCATGCCACCCGGAAGAATACTCGATGACTGCCCAATTCCACGAGGGTGATCCAGCGTACGAGTGGGTCATACTATTTCTGGTGGGTCTTCCGTCTGTTCTAGCAGCTCTGCCTTACATTTCACTTAGACACAAGAAGGCGTGTGGCGCAGCTCCCGCGAGTTCGTGGTCAACGCTACCAACTCATGCCGCAAGTGGTGCGTCAAGACGTGGATTGACCCGACTATCAAGGGCAACGCAGAATATGTCCCAATCTACCGGTTACCTCAACTCTTCCGTTGGCGAGGGCACTGGATCGAGATCAAACGTACCCAAGATAGCGAGCAGGGAAACTTCACGGAATCCGGCAAGTATCAGCCAATCTCTAGCATCTTCGTGACGTTAGCTTTATCCTTATTCTTTTGACCTATTTACTTACTTTGGAGAAAGAATGTATACACGAAATGTGAACTTACTCTCTGAGCTTGTAGAGGACTTCCGAAAATTTTCGTAGAATTTTGGCCGTGTGACGTGTGACTATACGAATTGAACGAAATACTACAGTAATGTCCGAGAATTATTGACATTTCTTGATGTAGTTAAATTTTCTCTAGGACCTGTTTGCCTCAGTTTAGATGTTGCGGGCTATATCCAACCGGACAATGTATAGCTCTGCCAAGACTTACTGCGAAATATGCGGGCGCCTCGAACCTGGTATTACAGATACAGTCGAAGCCCTCCTAACCCATAGCTCTATAAACCCATAATCCCTCATACCCCATATGAATCCAATAGAACCATGCTCGTCCCGCAGGAATAACCCATAACTCTCCATTAACCCATACCCCATAGCCCGATGAGCTGAATTTTTTCAGAACCCATAGGCCAAAGTGCAAGTCCGATAGAGGGCTTCGACTGTACCTTCGGAATGTACTTGACCACGTATCAAACTACAGATATAGACCAATTCCACAGCACCGGGCTTCCGCTTTCCCAATGGTTGACTTAATGTTGCCGCGACTCAGACCTCGACCCTTCCCCTTCCCCATCATTCGACTTCTAGTACGCTTTGCCGACATCCACGCTTCTCGGTTTGAAGATTTGAACTGGTAATTGCCGCGGATATTGGGCGACACGGTTGACACACATAGGTGGACACTGGCAGTGTTGTATAAGCTCCGGATGGTCGTTAGTGCGTAAAAAGGAAGGAATGGAAATCCACCGACGCTGCTGCATTCAATTATTTCTTCTTCCGTGTTGAAAGCAAAGAGGCCCTGGGTGTTGGATCAGCCATGTAAAGGCATAGAAAAGTGAATGGTTTTGAGCCGAACCTGGGCTGTATATGGTTCCGGCTCTGCCTGGCAGGAGCATTTGCGCGTCTTCGCGCAACCCCGCGTGCCGTCGCACTTACACGTGGCCAGCGGGTTCACTTTTTCGATCCCAATCTCGCTGAATGTGCTGGTCAATTCCGCACCATATGCGGGCCTATTCACCTACAAGAGGGGGGTATTCCCTCTCCATGTACGAGAAAAGAATTCCGATGCCAGGCGGCACTTCCTCTTCGTCCACCTCGTTAATGAACTCGATCCCAGCTGCCTTTGCTTCCTGCGCAATTTTGGTCCACTTATACTTATGCTGAATTATTTCACGACTAAAGTCAGCATGCAGCGTAAATTGAGACAAGTGGTAATCTGCTTCAATATTTTACTCATGTTCCCCCCTTCTCACCACGATCCATTACCCCAAACCACCCGGTTTTGGCATCCCGGATCTTCGGATTTTTTCTGAGAGATATTGGTATCTAGGGATTAAGGTGACCACATGGGTACGTCCTAATACTTCCCATTGGTGCCCCGGACCTTATTTTGGTCCTCCCGCCGCTATATCCCTCACACGACACGCAAATAGTTGGGGATGCTGATTCCCCCCATCCCGATCCCATCTAAGCCAATTTTTTCTACCCATCTCGTAGCATGTATGTGGCCTCCGAATACATGGATACTGTATACACCTTATGTCAATTATTTTTGGGCAATACGGCGGCCGGATTGCACGTCCACGGTTTATTTGGCCGGATGGCCAACTACCTAGTTGTTTGCCTTTGTTGGGTGGCCGCCGGGAAAATATTCACTGCGCCCCTCACACGCCGTGGAAATTCGTGCAAACCACCTTGATTCGTTCCTAGGATGTCTACCATCGTTTTGAAACAGCGGGGATCCGATACGCTCAGCGATGCCATGTAGCAAGGGCCGCGAATGCCAAGGTGGCCAACTTCCCAGTCCGAAATAGTACTGTTCGAAATTGTACCATCCAGAAATTCCATTAAACGTTTCTGGAATGCAAGATCACCTCTGTCCTTGAGAGCCTTTGCCTTAATTTGGTTGGGGTTCAGGCCACCTTCCGACCAAATCAGCACATGACAATGCAAGGTTCCTCACCGCCTCAAGAGGGATTTGTGATGCTGGCTGGCTGCATAAAGATGTGAACCTGTGAAGTGTACTAAGCATACGAATCTCAAACCCGTTTGAGGTTTCTCTATATATATTTAAATCCCTCTTCATCGTCCTTCCATTTGTATCCACATTCAGCTATGCCGTCAGATTATCTGTTTCAACCCGGCGCTATCTTCAGCTGCACCGCCGGGATATCTTATCAGGTTCCTGCTGACGGTGTCGCCGGCACCCACATCGAGGGATTAGTATCAACCCGGGTTGCACATTCAGCTGTGCTCCCGGTGTCGTATCAGGTCCCTGATGACAGTGCGCACAAGATGTTCACTGAGGGATCCCCGGGGCGCCTTTCGTATCGCTCCAACGGGTATATCAAGTATCAAGGTCCCTGCTGACGGTGCGCACAGTAAGTACTGCGCATCGAGGGATTGTCTATCACCCGGGTGCATCTCTCAAGGTCTGCCTGTATCCAAAGACGTTGCGGCACGGCTCTTAACACTTCGCCATACAGTGACGAGGGCGGCCATCAATTTTCACGGTCCCTCCGTTGAGAAATATAAATAGACTGACATGGGAAGGGCTGATTTTAGACTAAGTTGCATGCATAATATTAATATCACCCAAAAGTCGACGGAGAATGAATGGTTAATAGTACCCAGCACAGGGACTAGCTGGAAAATACAAGATTGAGGCAGGCTGAGCCACCTTGATAGATAAAATCCGGCAGCAGCTGTCTGCCTCCACACATTGTTGAACAAAACACTGTTTAAACGGTGATTAGCTTTGCAAAGCGGATTGTTTAAACAAACCTAATATAGATTTATCGCGCTCTGCGTATACCAACACGGAAAATGATTGGTGAGCTTCCGCGGACGATGGCTCGTAGGCCCGACGTGCGTGCAGTCACACAAAACGTCATGAAGCGCCTCGAGCAACTGTACCAGACGCAGTCCGCCCTCGCAACCAGGTCCACTGAGCCGAAAGTCTGAAAGTCCATCATCGTCGTATTTCCCGGACTTTTATGAAGAGGAAGAAAACATTTAAAGAAGGTGATATCAAGAAGTTGAACTTGAGGGTGGCACACTTGCTGAGATTCAGCATCCAAATAAATAAGTTGAGATTTATTGGTGAAGCGAGGCACGAGGGCAGCCTAGAATAGGTTTTATGACCAATCGTAAGCGGTCGTCAAGGCATCCGCCGCCGCAGTCCCTCATCCTTGCCCGGGACTTTCTTTTGCCCACCCTCCCACACCTTTAATCTGGTTCTGGATAAATTCTACTAACCTAAGATTCCAGCCTTCGCCGGAGGGCCCCGGGCTTTCGCCCAAACCTTATCTTTCAACTGCATACTCCCCCGCATTTCTTGGCAAGTCGATCCGAGCCAAATCCGAGCGCGGAGTTGGCGGAGTTTAAAGGCTTCAGACAGACAGAGAGCTTAATTTTATAAGATAGGTGTCGCCCCGATGCAGCACCCTTATGTAAGCGCACCGCCACAGCACCGCCACCGCCAGATCTCGGAGGTTGGAAAAAAAAATTGCTGTTTTCTCAACCCGCGAGCCCCTGGAGGCCGAAAAAAAATTGATATGCTGTTTTTGTACTCAGATAGGTCGATTAAGCTACAGCAGCCCTCATACAGGCCAACAAACCTTATTTCTTGGTGAGAAATTCTGAGTCCAAGTGCTTTTGAAGATTGACAGTGCCAGAGCCTCACCTATTTTAGTCCTGAATCAATACTGTGGCTTCAACTACAGTTGTAGGACACCCCAGTAATTTTTATTCACAGCTGTAGGCCTATAGTTTATGATACATTTCATGAGGACACTGTTCTGTGCCTGCATAACCATTTTGGTAATTTGTTATGGGTCTTGGTAGGCACCAGGAGTTTTGTAAAGGCATTCCAGAACCAATGGGAGTCCAATATAGATGTTCCCACTGAAGAAAACACCATTTAATTGTGTCTCGGCGGTTCTTTGGGCGCGGCGCGGCATAGCGGAAGGCACGGCCCGGTCACGTGTGTGATTACGTCATCCGCCAAACCTGATGTGCGTTTTCCACAACATCGTCCCAAACGCGCTGAAAAGCCGTTTGGAAGCGTTTCAAACTGGGTTGCTTTTTTTGGAAAGATCACCTTATAACTTTGCGAGATGGAAACATCAGCTGAATTTCCTCCATCATATCATAGATATGCATCTTAGCTACAGTTTGATGGTCTTAGAAATGCAGAAATGTTTTCGTGGAAGGAGGAGAAACGATTTTGGTGACGTGATGTTTTCGATTATATAAGCACGTGCCGGATCGGGGTGACGCCTATCTTAAAGAGGGTGATAAGGGCCCGGCCCACCATTTCCACGTCGGACAAGGAAGGACGGCGTGGATGGAAAGGGATGAAGGGGCTAGAGAGACGGAGATTTTGAAGCGGTGATGAGCACAAAAGTGGGAGCCAGCAAGATCAGCTGCGATTTGCTTGCGGTCTCCTTCGGTCATCCGCCCGAAATTCAATTCCTTGCGTGCGAAGATCTTGGAAGACGTCAATATTAATGCCTCATTTTCCTACAATAAAGTCTCACCATGCCATTGCTCTTGCGGCGAACCTTTCTGACGATGCCAAATGCACCATGAGGCTCGATAATTGAGTCAACCGAATGACCTAAACAAAATATAGACAAATCATATTAGAAGGGAATTCAAAAATGGAAATCCACATATACCATCCACAAAGCCGGCGAAACCGTGATGTGGCTTATGAAACGTTTGAAGAATTGTCGTGTTAAGAGCCCTTAACGTCCATTGTAGAATTGAACAAGCCTTAGGGTTTTAACGGGAATATAGTCAAATCAAAGTCTATTGCTGAACGGCAGCCTTAATATACGGATCCTGTAACATGGAATGTTCTTTATATGTTATTTGAACGATCTGGCGCCTCCAAAATATGATAATACCTGCGAACAGGCCTCGATCAATTGGATGCTTTGCGCTCAGCATCAAAATTTTTGGTCCAGGCACTTTAGAAAAGCTTAAATTCGCTAACTATTCCGTTCTGCCTGCCAAATACGGACCAAACAATGGGAGAGCATGGAACTGCCCATCATATTCGCACTTTCTACCCTAGCAATGCCGTCGTGATACCAAATTGCTCCACTTTCCTTGATAATCCTCGCAGCAAAATGGTTTTCTCCTGCGTAGATTACCCCTCTGCGGCAATGGGCACAATGCTGCGGGTTTGTGAGCAGTCGTTGGCGTGTAGTCGGCGGGAATCATGAGGGGTACTAGAAGCCCACTGCGGAAACGTCGAACTACAAATGTATCAGATAAAAAGAACGTGGAACGAGTGCCATCTACTTGCCGCGCCGTCTTGCTACGGTGCCGGAACCTCATTTCGGCGACGCTGACTACAACAGAATGGGATACCACAAATACCGATGCCCCCGCTACTGTGCTTCAAGAGACTCAAATACAGTTTGACCAAGGCCACGACGAGCTCTGTCGGATGGAGTCGTTCTTCACACCCTTAATCCTTCCCCAAAATGGCCACGTAAGTCTTCATTTACTATTGCTCGCCTCCCGGAACTCATATTTTTACCAGCTCCGGAACGTAGCTGTGTCTGCGATGAACCTTTGGTCTGTCGCTGTCCATCTACGTCCGGTACTCGACTATCTACTGCATCTATGACTTCCATGACTTCGTTGAATCCACTGCGCGATATATACTTTTGGACACCATGTTACCCGTTCTCATATTTCTGTAATTCATGCAGATTTGTTAACAATACAATGATCTCTTGGTTTGCATGCCATCCCACATGCCGGTATGACTTTAGTGCAATGCCGACATGTTCTCCTGCATCATATTGCTACTGGAGCTTGCGCTGACCATGTAGTGGATGCATCTTTGTCTCCGCGACCCGATCGTACTGCCTGTCGTGCCCTTGGCCGAGATTTTGAGTCAGCTGCAGATATGTCGAACGCTGTTTTGAATATGATTCTCGACAGAGACCGTAAGCACATTTCGACCGAAGGTCTCGCATGTAGCCGCTGCTTTAAATATATCAGTGTCTGGGGATCGTAACCTACGTTTCAAGCTACGTGCAGCTATACGCAAAACATACCGAAACTGTCGCCTCAGCGGACACTCGGATTCGTTCATCAGCCTCTGTTGCCGACTTTTTAAACTCATCCGAAAGTCATCGGAAACCTGTGCTCATGTCCAGTGCAATTGGGAAGGCCCCACGTGAGTTGCAAGGAAGTGATGACGTGCACTGTTCCATTGATGCCTCTTTCCGCATGACTTGGCAGTATTTGAGGAAGGTTTTCCTAATCGGGCCTTTGGCGGAACACCTTCCCAATGAGGAAATGAAGAAGGAACCGTGCCACCAGTACCATAGACCCTCTCTACACCGCCATTTTGATTTGATGTCGATGGGAGATGCGAGCCCGGACCATCGAGGATCAATTTTGGGTGACATTTCTTGGAGATCAAATTACGAATGTTCTGCGAATATTTAGCAACATGTTTGTGGGAGAGTGCTAGGACCTGTAAGAACATTTCAAGTTGACCTCGTCCGAATCCTGTGAGTTGTCAAGGCATTCATCAAATCAGCTCATTGTTTATCAACCCACATCAAATGTCCGTGCGCATCACCAATTCAAGCTCCGCTCATCATAAAGTCGAACCACTTGACGGACTTCATCATTCTCTTCCTCTCCCCCCTCATCTCCGCCCTCACACTTTTCTGTTTGCCTCGGCCCGTCTTCGCCCTCAGGTGCCTGCTTGCATCCAGTGTGAGTCTGCCCGTTCCTGTATAAGTACACACCTAACTATTCCATCCCTTTGCATCCAGGTCGTTGTCTTTGCCAACGGCAACTCTAAGGTGCGTTTTTTTTGGCCCGATCCTTTAATCTGCTAACGTCTCCCCAAGCTTCACTGCCTCCCTCATGTTTCACCCAGTCCGAATAAATAGCAACGGCAATTCCCGGCACAGAACAATAGTTTGATGGGAAAAGATATACGCCAAGTGTTTCCTTCCCGCACTGCTTAATAACCCGGACCAGGGCAATAGATTGAAGCCGCTGTATTGCGGAACTCGCTCGCATGGGGCTCAGGACAATAATTTGATGGGAAAAACTCAAATACGGATAATTCCATTTAACAACCCCCCTTATTGAGAACAACCCGGGTTGCCGGGTTGTTGGATCAATGTTCTATTGAATAACCCCCATGTGGTAAAAATAAAACTGTCACTGGTCACACAAACCCTCGCTTTGACCGTGCGGAGTAAGACATTTGCAGTCCAATCTTGTGTATACGAGACCGAATTCATGCATTTTTTACTATCACAGTCTGCCGAAAATTTTGGATGACTTTGCCAATCTATTTTGGCCGTAAATTCCCTCGAGATATTTGTCTGTCCTCCTTATAAAATTCAATACAGAAGGCTTCTCTCATTCACCAAGCTTGGAAGCATTGAGTTCTTCTAGTGGAGGAGAGTTGTATATTCTACTTCGAGTTTTGTTGCTTCAAAGGGCCTAATACGGTGAATATCAATGGATTCCCCCAGAAAAAACCTGTTTGAATATGATCTGAAGTTCAATTCACTCAAGTCGTCCACGGAAGAGCTGCAACTACAAGAGGCCTTCTGGTCAGCCATTGGCATTGATTCTGTGACAAACTTATAAATAACTGGGGGGTTGTTAAATAGAATTATTCCTCCAATATGTGAAGTGTTTCCTTCCCCCTACTGTACACTCCCCCACCCCCTTTACATTTATTTCGGCCTGCGAAGATTTCCTCGTCTCAGCATACGAGTTTTTCGAGGTCAAAAGGGCTGGAAATCGGAGAGAGGCCTCCTTAGATGCCAATGCATCATCTGAGCATATTTCCAAATTTGTGGAATGTGTGGCAGGGATGGAAGAACAATTTGACGCTTGTGTGATGGGTGTTAAGGAACCCTGCCTGGCAAAGGAAAATTGCGGGGAAATTTGCTGGGCCACTTTTTGAGGTGCGCTCCGCTGAAATGGATAGCCGCCCTGGTTGTTAAGCCAGAGGCCTGAAAGCTCTCCATACTCGAGGGTGGCGGTGCTGTGAAGACCGGGCCGAATCGATAGCAAGCAGCCACCTGTTAAGGAACCGTGCCAGGCGCGTTTATTTGCCATTGTGCTGTCCCAACGTGACTTGGTATGGAGACCTAATTTTCCGCGCCTGATTCCGAGGTGATAGCCAGCACGATTCTAAGCAAAACTGTCTGTTCAGATTTCCAGTTGCTGCCCTGGTTGTTAAGCCAGAGGCCTGAAGGCTCTCCATACACCACCGTTTTGTCAGCAACCTGGGCCCCAGGTGGGAGGCTGTGATGTTGGTCCGGCCATCATACTGACCTCAAACCGGCCAAAACGAGCCGACGTCGATTCGACGTTGAGGGACCTGACCTCGATTCGATGTCGTTCCTCGAGTTCGATTTGACGTCTCAGACTCTGCCGCATTAGGCTTTATTTTATTTTATTTTATTTTCTGCCCTCCACTTTATCCTCGGGTACATTGAATATATTGCCCTGACTTATGAAAATGTGATACAGATTGAGAATGCATACAAATTGTAAATACGAAGCACAGGAAAAGGAATAGCAAAGGTGTGCCTAGGCATGGCCATATTGAGGAAGAAGCTAGTAGCCTCATGAAAGAGAGCAATATGGGCACTCACCATTAACGTAAACAAGGTACCGGGATTCTGCGAACACTGAGTCCATGGAAAACTTTGAGTGAGCATACAACACACCTGCCAGTGTGACGTGGCACACAAATTCCGAGAGCGGCGGGAGGGAGTGCAGAGAGAGAGAGGGCCAGCTGGAGGGCTAGGTTCTTGCGATGGGAAATGGCCGTAGACACAAGAGAGGGAGGGAGGGAGAGCAAAGTGCAGACGAGAGAAAACCCGAAGTGTTTGGACATTGTTTGGTTCCAACTGCACAGTTGTGGACTCGGAGATTTTTGTCGATAAGCCGGCAGCGTTGCTGAACGGGCTCAAGTGCCCGACAAGAGCTCAAGGCAGTTGCGACGTCGACTCGACGTCGGGCAAATTTTGCTGATCCCACCTGCCAAACGACGGCTTTTCGAGGCTGATCCGATGCAGATGACGGCTTTCTCGGCCGACAACCTTTCGATGTGCAGACCGGCCTCGTTTTGACCTCGACGGCCAGACCAAATTTCAAGGCAAATTTCATGCAAATTCTTCAATGATTCATTGCAAAATTTTCGACGGCTCATTTACATGAAATAGACCTGCCTCCCCAAAACGGTGGTGTACTCGAGGGAGGCGGTGCCGTGAAGACCGGGCCGAATCAATTGCAACCCATTAAGAACACTGCCAGGCGCGTTATTTGTCATTGTGCCGTCCAAACGTGACTTGGTATGGAGACCTACTTTTCCGTGCTTGATTCTGAGGTGATAGCCAGTGTGATTCTAAGCAAAACTGTCTGTTCAGATTTCCTGTTGTTAGGGGGCAGGCATGAGATGTTGGATGATTCCTGGGCTGACTGGTCGTCGAACAGGGGCGGGACGGGTCTGTCATATCGAAAGTGAGACTATCAACAGTATCGCTTTCGATACGACAGGCTGGATTCGAGCCTAGAACACATTGATCTGTTTGGCTTTGGACCTTCCTCGGAAGTTGAACACGCTAAGCTGTGGTTCTGCATGCATTCTGCAAAGGGAAGACATACGACAACCATCTTGTGTATTGGTGGACACCGGGGATTTTCGCCTGGGAGGGGAGAACTCCTCCTGCACACCAGTTATTCAACTGGTAGTCAGGTCCTACGGGTTTTAGCCGGTGATCCCGCCTTTCGAGGCCAGCCAGACGAGCTAGATAGATATGATGCTATGGCTTTCGTAGGGGGCGACGGTGAACCCAGGTGGTCTAGGACCGGGCGTATTTATACTGCGCACAGCAGTATGATGGCCGCGAATGTAGATAGTGATGCCGATAATGGTGCATACTGTGCGGCAGACCGGAGTCGGACATAAAGCACCCCCCAAACTCGACAGTTGTGCGGATACCACGTCCCCTTGGGTCATTCTGTGATGACGAGTGCAGAGTTGTGACTTCAATAATGATCCCCGCTGCTGCACAGAAGTCCCGCCAAATGTGGTTGATCGATTCTCCACCGCCGTCAACTCTGATCTTCTTTAGTTTCTTTCCTGTCTGTGTCTCACGAGCGGTTAACGAACCTTCGAATAACCTCTGTTGGGCATGCATCGAGGCACTGGAAGGCAGTACAAAAAGAAAATAGGAAACATGACCTTGGAGGATCGATCGAAGACGTTGGCTTTGATATCCTCGGCGAGGGTATCTCCCATCCGCACCTTCCGGTCGCGAGCGGTCTGCCCGACGGTGGTGAACAGTGGAGCAGTGCCCGATCCAAACGGCACGGGGCCCACTGGCTGCGACTGAGTGTGGGTCAACAATTAATCATCAAGAGAATGTGGGAGTTGTACATACGGGTGGGGGGGGAGCCTGTGCCGATGGACCCGAGGCCTGGTCATGCTGGTTGCCATAACATTCGCAGATGCAGAGCGAGGTAAGCAAGGCATGCATGTGTCGCCCACCGGTCCCGGGGGACAGAACTTGCGGCAAGAGCCTTGAATTTACAGTCGGGTTACAGTCGGGGTTGTGGCAACGACTGAGGTCAGACCAAACAGCCATTTTTGGATCGTACTCTAACCAGACAAAACGTGAAAAGAAGTATAGTAGTTCCCCAGTGGCTGCAGAAGGACTCATAGATTTTGTTCTGGTGGTCGATACAACGACGAAATGCGGCGTCAACATCCAGTATTCAAGTCGCCCCTTCAAAGCAGCATCAGTATCATTCGGCGGTCCTGCACTCTAAATTGTTGGCGGAAGTGACGGATGCAGCCCAGGCAATGTGCACGAAAGTGGGACTGGTTCTGCCTCTTGCCTTCGAATAAAAACTCCCGGATTGGGCGTTTGGGAGGGGGCATAATGACCAGCTAAGGCCTATTATAGGAACCCTTAACTGCAACACTGTCCACAGTTCTTGCTGCCACCTACGACAGGCTCTGTAGAGGAACCACGGTCTAGAGCCTCGACCATCGGCTACGAGCCCCCGAAACCTCGTCGGGCGTCTCACTGAGGCCCCGCCACAGCAGCCTGCTGTATCTGCCTCCACCATTGCCAATCCACTCCCAGGGACCTGCGTTTTGAGAATTCACGTACTCTCATGACACCAGAGCCTGAAACACGAACAAGTAAACAACATACGTAAAATGGCCATGGTAAATTCCTCGGCTAGACCAGTCCTTCACCGAGCACACACCAGGATTTGGGCAAAGAGGGATAGGGGGATGTCGATGAAGGTTACCCAGGCCAGGTCGAATGTCGATCTGTGACGCAGCATTGAGAGTGATTGTCGCGTCGGAACTGCTACTAAAAAGAGCAAAAATACAAAATAAATGTAGGAGGGGGATGACCAGGGACCAGATAGTGAGCAATGGAGAGTGTCTAAATAAAATACATCAATATAATTCAGCGGGCCAAGACCCAGTCACCAGGAAATAGGTATTTGCGCAGATGCGCGTGTAAAATGGAGTTGATGCCCAACTCCGGTGTGACAGAGAATGGCCGCGCAGCTGGGGATGAATTTAGAACAAGAGAATGCAGAAAATAGAGCAGCAAGACAGTGGCATTAGCCAAATGGGTCGAGGAGGAGAGGAAGAAAATGATCGGCATGGTGTTCCCGTGTTTGGTCGACACGTACATTCGGAATGATCCGTGAAGGCGGTGAGCGTAGTCGCGCTTCCACAGTGTATGTCCTTTGTAGATAGGAGCACCAACTATTGGGACAAATCCTTCTTGAGAGGTGGTCTTTGAGAGCCTGGGCTATCTATCTAACTAACTAACGAATGATCAAGTAAGTGGCTGAATAAATAAACAGGAGGTGCCTGATCTCAATCAATTCAAAATCCAACCCTAAACAAACCTTCAGAGGTCCGGCCCTAAATCAAGCCTTGCAGCGAAATTGAAAAGTCAAGTCAAACAGGAGGTGGATGGCCATGGAAGTCGGAATTCAGTAAGGAGTGTCCCAACTAATTCGAAGTCCAACCCCAAACAAACTTTCAGAGCTCCGCCCCTAGCCTTAACAAAATTGAAAGCTAGGGTCAAGTCAGCATGACTTCACTTGTTTCCATCTAGCCAAGAGAACATTGTATGCTCCTCCCCCACCCCAGGACGGAACATCCAACCAAGGCTGGCTGCGACAAATGTCAGAACGCCCAAGTAAAAGTCTGCTACCCTTTGCGCCGATCCTGTTTCGCAGCGGATTTGTTTGTTTGCTCAACGCAGTGGCGGTGCTGCAAGATACATTGAGCTGCGAAACAGGATCTGCGCAAAGCATAGCAGACTTTTACTTGGCTTTTTTGACATTCATCGCCGCCTTGGTGGGGTGACCCCTCCAGGCAAGGCCAGGGGATGCGATGTTTTCTTGGCTAGATAAAAAGAAGTACATAAAGTCATGCTGACTTGACCCCGGCTCTCATCGCAAGGCTTGGTTTAGGGCGGGACCTCCCTGTCCTTCCGGCCAAGTAGCAATGTAGCATCAAATAAATGATAACTGAGTCAGTACAAATTAGACATGCATGGCTTGATCTTTGAGACAAGCATATGACTACTGGCAGGATCAACCAGGTAACTACTTTCCTTAAGTTGCCGAGCAATTACGTGGAAGCAGCAACAGCCCCTACTAACGAAACCAGAACGGCAGCACTTTGAGGGCTGGGAGTTTCATTAACAAGATTGTATCGATTCAACCGCAGCAATGGTGAAGGTTTCCCCCGAAGAGTAGTGACCGAGTCAAAGCTAGCGATTATTCCATGATCTCACAAATTCAAACACACTTCCCCCTGCCACACTGGCCATCACAATGCCATGTTTTAATTAGAGTCAAGCAACAGAGATGGCGGGCGGTCCTTGAAGAGAACTACCAACAACGGGACAAAGTACAAGACGATAGCACAATGGCGGCGGCTCGGAAAGATCATCGGCTTCGGCATCGCGGGAGGGTGGAAGGGTTGTGGTAGGAGCAACCCAGGGGCTTCCCTCGGGAATTTTATTGCCACGTCCGGGATCCAAGGATTCCAACGCAGATAGAGAGGCTTGGATGGATGATTGCGTGGAATAACGGTCCACCAGAATCATCGCATACCTCATTCAGCTCCCAATTTGTGTCTCTAATTGGCCAGGGCATCCCGGGTCGGCACGCTAAAGCCTCGTTAGCGCTTTTCACTTCATCCTTAACCGAACTCTAACCAGCCGAGTGGGACGACAAAGCTGATACCCGGAGTTAGGGCGCGCTGTGCTTGCCCTAACTCCTCGATAGTGGGGCATAGGCGTCCGCAACTCAAGTGCCTCGTACAGAATTAAAATTAAAATCCCCTTGGTTATGACAGTCACGTGATTGGGAGAAGGTATGCCTTCCACCTCGGTCGCTGTCACGCACTTCTTGGTCGAGGCCAAAGCCCGAGAGGGACAGCATCCCTTTGACAATTTTGTACTGTCCTTTGCCCTGGAGCGAAAACAATATATATAACGTAACGTGGTCTACAAGAGGTGTACAAGTGGGGTTTATATACTGTAGGTAAGACTATAAATGTGAAAGGAGAAACCTCGCGGCTGCACAACGGCGTAACACCATCCAAGATAATTATTTGACAATTGGGCTGTGCAATAAATTGAGCATTTAGTCCAGGGGCGCGGCGCGGGCGCAGGATTGGGTGGAGATGCGAGGTCGTCGCGGGAGCTCTTCGGCGAAGTCGAGCCGGGTAGGAAACACATAAATTGAGCATGTCTAAGCATCTTCGGGCAAACACTGTACCCCGACGCTCTCTGTATTGTATGAAAGAGTCATCCACGTAATCACTATCATTCACGGCGGCTCCGATAATAATTTTGTGGATGGGATTTGTGAACGCAGGATATCAAATTTGTGGACACTGACTTATTTGTGGACGCTATTTGTGGACACTGTCCATTTGTGGAATCATTTCTGGGCCGACCCTGTCGGGAACCATAAATGATGTCCACAAATGTCAAATGATATCGCGCCTTGCCTCATCTCTTTCGGGGTAATCGTACATCGGATGATCGCACTCAATTGCACCCCTATTCTTTCTGATCAGTCCTGAATCCTCCCAAGCCTCAATGTCTGCTGGTGCAAGTCATTCCAACTCAGAGGTCACGCGTTTCAAAATGTAAACGGTGACAATACAGCCATGCTTATCAAAATGTAAATGGACTTGTCAAAATGTGCGTTCCCCTTGTCGCAATTCCAGCACAGTCCGAGAGCCATTTTTTGAAGCCCTCGGACTTCCAATGGATAGCCCTGATTTTTGTAGTGTACCAGCTAGTCGGCTTGTGCTTCGGCCCTAGCACTTCGGTATTCAAAACCCCGCTCGTGGGAAACACAGAGCAAATAATTTGTTCAAAATACTGAGCCACTGTGTAATGCTCGGATCCGTCGGTATTCAAACCCCCGCTTGCGGGAAACACGGAGCAAAAATTTGCGTTTAAAATACCGAGCCACACTTTTCCTGTACAGTATTTGTGGACATTATTTATGTACAGCCGGGGATATTTGGCGCTACTGTATTTGTGGACAGCCGAGAATATACCCGCATCAAACTATTTCTGTACAGTATTTGTGGACATTATTTATGAACAGCCGAGAATATTCCGCATTGCATCCCGCAAAGCAGCATAGTCAATACCCCGGCTTTGTAGCCGTACATTCAAGATAAGGAATTTCCTTATTTGGGGGCGGGGGGTCAACCTCCGAGCTCAAAAAAAAAATTATATACCTTTCTACGTTGCTCGAGATTTGAGTATTTTCCCGCACCCTAGAGGTCCCGTGGACGCACTTTGAGGAAACCCGGAGCCCACAGCCGCTTTGTATGTGTTTGCTATTGTTACCTCCCATACCGGTCACCACAATACAGGTTTTTGATGTCCTCGTGCTTCAAAAGCAGCACTATCTGTCTCGAAATGACAAAGGATTCCTAGGTCCTAGACAGTCCACAGAGGAAAATATTTAGGGCAGAATGATTCCCCAGTACGTAGATGTATGCCTCACTGAATGGGACATGCCGTCCCAGGCCGAATTTTGGGAAGTGAACGCGCCCACACTTGGTGAGTGTCTGGTAGTGATCCCCCCCTGGAATGAATGTGTGCTCCGTTGACATCTTGTAGGTTTACGTATGGATAATCATCCGTATGTTCCTACATGCTTGTCTTCGGTAGACTCGTTCATGTTGTGGACCACACGAGTAATAAACCCCCCCCTTCCCCCCCCCCTCTACGGTTGTTTGTGCAAATGTACAAGTACCGGTGATCCCCGAATATCCGGCCCGCCCGAAGAGCCCCTAACTCGCAAAATTCGACCATTCCGACCGGATTTCGTGAATTCTTTGCAGGGCCTTGGTCTCCGGGTCTGTGCCCATGGCCTACATATTCTAGTTCACCCCAAGACATCTATTTTTGCTGGAGAATGTGGGATTTGTAAAAAGTGTTGCAACATCAGGAAAATCCCCCATTGCGATTTGGTGACAACTTCGCCCAAATGTCGAAAGTAATCCGCACTTGTCAACATTCTTCCAAAATTTGTGAGAATTCCCAAAGTGGCAGAATGTTTCAGTCCCTAAAAAATGGTACAAATTCTTCGACAATTCTTCGGCAATTCCCGACAATTGATGGAAAATCTACGCAAATAACACAGAATGCGGATGAATATCATCACTTGGGCACTCAGGTAGCCAGTAGATGAATGGATGACGTTGTATTCTCAATACTGCATACATACATTGAGAGTTCTAAGTATTATAGTGCTACGTAGAAGACGAAGACCCTCCTGTCACCTTCACTAACCGACCGACCTGCAGGACGGATATCATGAGCAATGTCGAGGACGGAGAGGGCAGAGAATAACATACATGACAACGGGTAGGACAAAGCCAGCCTGCCACGCCTGTGCTGGGCCCGAACCCTCGACGTCAGGGCCGTCGGGGCGCCACGGGACATCCGCCACAAACCTCTGGCACAATAGGACCCAGACGGGCGGCACCTGGCATAGACGCCCCCGAACGGATTTGTGTATACACATATCACCGAGGGAAGTTGGATATGGGGATTAGACTAGAATGAAATTTATTGAAGGTTTTTTTTTGACAGACGTTCGAGTGTGAGTCGTGGTTAAGCCTCAAAGTACTAGAACGGTAGTCCTATGAAAATGAAGGCCGGAAGATTTATGCGTAGAATCTTATGTGGGGATATATGTGTAAGCCCTTTTTGTGCGAAGGAAAGACGTGAGCAGGTTGTTGTGGAGCTAAAAGCATCCAGCAACAGTCCCCGGGAGCCCGGGGAATCCGGTGGTAGGTACGGCCGCCAGCCAGTGTTACAGCGGCCACACCATCGGGAAATTTTATGAAATCCCCATTGTAAACTCCGATCGCCGTAAGGGAGAAGATGTTGTTCAATTTGCGCGAGATTCCCGCAGTTTTCCGATCGTCGAGGAAATAGTCCCACTCGTGAGGATAAGGCGGCTGGTAGTGACTGCCTTTCGGCCCACAAACAAAACATTTGTCATGTATTCTCTCGCCAGTTAAAGCCTGATACTGGAAGGGAACAGGTGGGTGGTTATGATGGGATAGCACACCTTGATTCCACATATTTTGCAATTTCTATTCCAAGATAGAGCAAGAGGTTGTGCGATCTGGGAGCAGTTGAGAAAGGCGACTCGATCCCACCACCGCTCGTTCGGTGCGGCAGCAGTTGTAGAGCGGCTGATGCGATGAGAATTATTGTTAGCTAGCCGAAATTGCGTGCACTTACAGTATTTGACGCTGCCTACGATGACTGTCCGTGTTGTTACGTCGAATAACCAGCTGCTGGTCTTCAGATAATACACGCCTGGCGGCCTTGCGCGCCTCAGAATCATTCTTCCTCCGGGACTCGTTAATCGAGTGTGAGTCGCTCACGCGACGTTCTCGCTGCGCTTCACGTCGAAGTCGGCGGCAGTACTCTGCATACGTTTCTCGGGGTTCACCATTCTCCATTGGGTTCGGAAGCGAAGGGCGAGCGAAGCAGGTACGTCCAGAACGATGGACGGTGGACGTGTGAGTAAGGCAGCGCGGGTTCCGCACTAACGGCGGGATGCGATCGAAGAACAGCAAGTGTCAAGTTTATTGGATCGGCGGTCGAGTTTATTGGATGGGCGGCGTCCCACGTCATGCGGCAGTCTCGGCACGCATGGGAAAGTCAGAGCCGCATTGCCGGATTGCTGGGAATGGAGGTGTGGATCAGAATCATCAAGCCGGCGAGTGGGCGGACCTTAAAAAGCTTCAGACGGACAGGCTTAATTTTATAAAGAGGAAGATGTATACATAGGGACTATCCGATTTAAGTCCATCCTACTGGGTACCATGAACCGTTCACTCGAATCATCGCTTGCGTGTTCCCATACAAACAAAAGTGTAACTCGGGTTAATGACCTAAAAATTGATCAGAAGAATCCACGGAAGAGTTTCAAGACGCAACCGTTTTCATGCCTCGCTTGCCAGCTTTTTCTTCACCTTGTAAATCGAGCACGCAGTATACCGACATTCTTTGTTTGAATGCAGGAAAACATATGGTTGCATCTCGCAAAGCTTCAAAGCTCTGAAATCATCGCCGCGGTTACGCTAGCATTCTGACAGGTCCATGAAAGATGGCCATTGATAACCTGATGCACTTGGCAAGTTCAGCGGAAGCAAGGAAGTCAACTGGAAACATACGCTCACGATGTTCCAAGAAGCTGTATCCAATTTTTTTGAGCTGGTCGTCAGTTACCTAAGCAAGAAAGGTGTTTGCGATGATATCTGGTGCGTCTTGCTCGAGTCTATCATGCCTTGCAACTTACGTTGACCTTCTTTATTTGAGTCGTTTGGGCCATAAATAGGCCACGCGCAAATTCTTCATCCTTGTCACCGAAATGTCTTCCGATTCCTGACATCGAGGTCTGCCTCGTACAATGCTCCGCAACCTAGTATCCATGTTAAAATGTACAAGGGACAATATATTCTATGCAAGTTCAACATCGGGTCAAGGGACCCCGCAATCATTGGTTGCTGTCGGAGGAACTTGCTGCGTCAACACGGCGGCACTAGCACCCCAATATGACAATAATTCCGGGGTACTCCATACGAAGAACCATGGAATGGATACGACCAGTACACGCCTCCATCGTCTCGGAGTCCAGCTTCTTCGACGCAAGGAACTGTCGGCGAAGGGCGAGGCCGGTGGCAAAACCGGCGGCGCGGTGCATGCGCTCAAGATTCTGCCAAATGATCATTGGGTCGCGGGAAGTTATGTGGGTGAGTTGGCCGGCCTCGAACGCATAGCACGAGCTCCGCCCACGCCTCTGCCATCTTCACTACATCCCGCGCAGCAATCAACCGCTTCCGCTCCGTCGCCATCTCTGCCTCCGTTCTCTCGGTCCCATCAGATTTGATTTTCACCAAAACCTCAATCATGCCCCACAATCCCCTTCTTCGTGAACACGGCCTCCATGCGCAAGGACTATTCAGCGTAGTTCTCGTTGCCAAGGCGTTGGAAAATGTAGCGTTCGTCGGCCATTGTAAAAATGAATCAATATGTTCTAGTGGAACGGCGGATCAACAAAATTTGGACTCGGTGTCTCGTCGTTGTGAGGGATTTATTCTGCGTTCGTCGTCGTTAACGACTTTCCACGTGCCTTCGTCGTCGTGAAGGGCTTTCGACTTGCCTCCGTCATCGTGGAGGGCTTTCAACAATAAGAGGCTGGAAGTCGATCGTCGACGAAATCCCGACAATGGCAGCGTAGGCCGAGTCGGTCGAAGGTTTGCGTATATGCACGTTTGTGTTGGATTTTGGGCCTATGCAACTGACCCTCTGCAAACGCGCAGAGGTCTCGATTCAAAAACGACGGTTCTTCTACAAAATGTGGCCAATATAAATAAGGTTTCCACGCCAATGCCCAGAATTCAGTCATTCCAATGCAATAGCCATATGTACGAGTACCCATTTTGTTGTAGCGTCTATTTATGAGAGACTAGGGGGAAAAAAAGGGAGAAATGGGAGAAGAGCCAAGCAAGACCAAACATCACGCTTTGTGGATGGCGCTGCGGCGGTAGCGGTGTGAAAGCCCTTTGGGCTTCGGGGGTAAGGGAGTGATTTTTGAGGTTCAGGTTAAACACGCTCTCATTGGCGGCGAAAACGAAAACAGTTGTTGAAGTTGCCGGGATGACTGGACCTTGGAGGGCCCCAAATCGCTTGACTCGACAGTATTTCCAATTATGTCGACTGATCGCAACGACCGGCAGCGAGAAAGTGGATTGTATGAACTAAACAATGACCTATCGGAGTCTTACGATGGTCGCGGAGGTACCCCGATACCATTCAGTGATTCAATCATCCAATATTCGATTTTCATGTCGAAACACTTCTAACTCCGGGACCGAGTGAATAAAAGAGGACATCATAGAGGTGCAATTTGATCACTTCTCTTATATTCTCAAGCACAATTCTCCGACGAAACGGTATAGCAATGTATAGGAGGCAGCAAGCCCGGAAATTTCTATGAACTAGATGTTTTTCCTCGATCATTGTTCTGCCATACAGCGGACTTTGACCGCTGGGGCTGAAAATAACCGAAATAAAGTGGGATGGGCCCACGGGATGACTCAGGTAATGCTAATGAGCGTCCATGTAATGCTTACAAGGGGCTGCTCGGCCGCTTCCCGGCCTCGCATCCCCTTCCTGAGGTGCAAAATCAACCTAGTTGAATGTTCAACTGAGAATTGAGCAGAGAAGTCTGTGACTCACAATGAAATAAATCCCACGCTCGAACTGAGCGTTCAAGACGAATTTTCGCGGTGTTCTCTGACTTGCTGTGGGGCTGGACTCCCAGGCATCGCATGAGAGGAAACAGAGAGATCGACGAATGCGGTTAGCACTTAGAAGCTGATGGGCAGACCGCGGAGATGGCGGAGTTTGAAAGGGCTTCAGACTTCGGGGCGCGATGCGAAAGCCTGGTTCATGTGGGCGTCAAAGTGCGGCTAAATATAATTATTGACATCCAAACTGCGCCGATACGAAGGGCTGGATCTCATTATCCCAAAGCAGAGGTGGCCTCGCATCCTCTTCAACCCGATTCAACTGGGAAGGTCAATATCGAGAATTGACTTGAGTTGCTGCGTGGCTGGTTCCTCATGGCCCGAGATGGTGGAGTTAAAAGGGCTTCGGAATACTTTGAGCGCTAAGATACCGGGCATTCAATAGTGTACCGAGAGCGGTAATTGATGGGCGCTTCCAAAGTTTCGGGTTCAAATGTCCATAAGCGGAGTTTGAAAGCTTCAGACGGACGACCGGAAAGACAGCCATTTTGGATCTGCGGGCAGACGAAACTGCGCAATCTGTCAAGCGTGAGCGCAATCTGTCAAGCGTGAGTAGGATCCAAAAGTTCGGGGCAAAAGATCCTAGAGCGGAGTTTAAAGGCTTCACACAGCGGTAATTTTATAAAGAGAGAGACATAGCTGCCAGAAGTCTTACAGGAGATCCTGAAAATAATGACAATCACGAGATTTTTTTTTGTTGCTTCCCAAAAAGGAAATCCGCCTTTTCTCCCTCCTTTCGCCGTTTCTGCACCTGCAAAGCCTTTTGTAGAGTGTTATAAAGTCACAAAAGTTCATTCATTCATGCTCCAAGTACCACAATCGAGCAAGTACTGTACTGCTAAGGGACACTTTCCACGACGCCTCGTCGCAGGCGTTGGCACCATTGTGGGGCTTGCTTGAGTCAGTCGAGAACCACCATCGCATTCTCTCCAGGATCGCGCCCTTCGTGATGAGGTGGCGTTCAGTGCTAGGACGCGAGGCAAGCCGGTCAGCGCCCTGGCGGGGCATAAGCGTAGTAAACGGTGAGCGGCGGGGGTCCGGTGGTCGGGACTGAGAGACATGAGGCAACATTCCGCCAATGGGATCCATGAGAGACAGCGTCTGCGGCACAACGGGATCCACGAGCACTCGTGCGGGTCCGAGAGCGAGCGGCGCAACAGCATCTGCTGCGCGCCCAGCGAAGAATGCGCGGCGGCGTTTCTAGCACGTCCTATTGCAACCACGGCGCCAAAAATCCTTCGAGCTCGCCCTCGACCGCCCTCGGCGCCCAGTCCTCCGTTGCGTCCGTGCCATGACTCGCTGGATCAGCACACTTGGCGTTGGCAGGCGGGCGTGGGCAGCATGATGCTCTTGATGTGCCCCACGGACAACTCCGGATACCGGTGGAATCTGAGCGCTTGAGCGGGAGGGCAACATGAGCAAGGACGGGTACGGGCAGCGCCCACTGGTGGCTCGACGCCATTGTGCATCTGCCGCCAAGGAGGCGCGAGCCATAGAGGGAGGCCGAGGTGACAACATACGCCGGCAGTCGACGTCACGGCCCCGGTGCGCAGCTAAGAACGCCGCGCGAACGCGCAGAAAGAGCCTGGAACTGTGCGAAGAACTGCCAACAATGAAACACTCATGGCGACGGGAACATTGGCTTGGGCAGCATCGGGAGGACTGGACGCATTGGCATTGAAGTAGCCACTGCCGGTTGTGACGATGAGCGGGGGTGACGGGGCAGAACATGAGACGCACGGATTTGCATGAACCGACACACGTTCCTTCCCACTTCCTTTCACGGCTCCTCAGCGGCGACGGAGTCGTGAATCCTCTTCTCAGATGGGTTGGTGCTGGTCCCTTGTCTCCGGATCCGTGAACAAAATCATGTAAAGAGCATGGGTGAAGATCGGAATCAAGACGAAAGCGGGCATTTACGCGACCGACCGAGTTGCTGGGTGTAGTCTAGACACGAAAAGAGGTTGATACACGTGCTTGGGTGTCGAAGGACCCCAACCAGGCATGTTTCTGGGTATTTCGAGCGATTGCAGTGAGAGAAGAGACAGAAAGAAAGTCGCGCACAAGGATTTCCTTTTTGGGAAGCAACAAAAAAAAATCTTGTGATTGTCATTATTTTCAGGATCTCCTGTAAATATGTTCAAACCACCTCATTTTTTTGGCTGAGCACAAGCCGACAAACGGGCTTGCGAGCCGATATGCCTGGCTTGGGCTTGGCATGCCACCCAAATACAAGCCGTTTGGTGCGGGCGCAAGCCGTTTTGGCAAGCCGAAAATGTTACTCTCCCTATTGTACGCGATTCTGTGCGGATTCTACCCATTTCCTGCGGATCACATGGATGATGATGAGGCCGCGAGGGGTTCCTATTCCTTCCCGATTCCGTGGTGGGACGATATAAGCGCCTCCGGTATGCGGGATGTCTTGTTGTCAGAGTTTCTTCCTGAATTCTGACCGATACTGTTTAACAGCGAAGGAGGTTGTAGAGCATCTTCTTTCTGTCAAACCCAGCAAACAATACACGATAAAGAAGTTCTTCGCACACCCATGGTGTTCCCACTGGGAACAGACCACCGACTACGCCGACCCGGGGAGACGTCTAGTGTCAGCTCTTTGTGCACCCGGATGCAGGAGGAAAGCTCTGGCAGTAGAACACTACAGGCACTTGTGAGGAGACAAGCGCAACGTGCTCCTGCGAGGGATGCGCAGAAGCTCGGATGAATTCCCCTCCCTTCAAGCACGTTACGCCGTCGGCCCCACATAGCTTGATCTTTATTTCTTCTAGGATTTTCATCTTCGATCCAGATGCGGGCTTGACAGATCTTTCAGAAGTCACCACCCGGCCCTTCTCAGAGGTCTTCGACGACCAGTACTGTATTAAAGTAGTCCAATTTGTTGTCACGTTTCTTCACAAGCCTTTTTGGCTTCGTCTACCACCTCATCGAAAGCGTAGCCACGCAACGTTGAGATGCCGCAACACTGTTTCGATTCCAGAAAATCCCCAAAGCCATCCGCGAAGCCCGCTTTTCAGAACTGGATAGCCCTGGCCATTGCGAACATTGCCCACGGTTCAGATTTCGCCCAGAGGCATTATTTCCTTTTTCGCAGGCCAGCCAATTGTTTGGCATGCGAAACGCATGACTTTGCTGAGCAACATTGAGATGCCGCGCAACATTGAGATGCCGAGCAACATTGCAGTGCTGCGCAATTGAGATGCCGCACAACATTGAGATGCCGCACCACTGTTTCGATTCGAGAAAAGCGTAGGTGAAACTGTAAAGATTGATGATGGCACAGAACTGGAATGAATGGAAAGAGGAGACCTACAGAAGGAGCAGGGTGATAGAGAACGCGACGCCCGACAGTCATAACATGATGCCATACTATGGTATCACAGGGTTCGCGCTGGCCGACTTCCCATGTACATGTGTCACCGACTGACCGGCATGAAACACATCCTACAGAGGCGGGGGCATCAGCTGAGTGAAAACATAAGGGAAGCACCCACACAATTTACGTGTTGTTCAATCAAAATCCTCGACCCGATTGACTAGTGACCGTGACTCGTCCGAACCAAACAACCAACAAACAACACCGTCCAACACTGACCAGAGATGAGTGACGTGTCGGGAAGAGAGGGAAATGTATCCGGGAGGTACAGAAGTAATCCACCGGAAAATGCGAGGAATTGGGTGTACAACAGCTACACTAAGTGGACAACAAGATTGAACGATCGGTTTTCCGATCATATCTTGACATTGGGATAGTGTTTTTGGGTCAACGAAAGCACAGGGTTGTTGAGAAAGACCCTCCGGACCGTTCTGCGCCATTTATAAGATCAAAATACTTTGATGCGCCATCATTTGGGGCGAAATATGGAAAAGAATGGAAACTGGGATTTTCAAACTTGAGCTCCGATTTTTTTCAATACAAACGAAATCCACCATATTGTAGTTCAGGAGTTTGAATTGTCCAAAAATATACAGGCAATAACGAGATATGGAGCCCGCAAAACCGCCCAAAAGAGTCAAAACAGCCTAAACAGCGAAAAATGCATGAAAATGGCCATTTTGTGGGCCGCATATCTCGCTATCCCCTGCATATTTTTTTAGATTTCAAAGTTTGAGATCGCAGGGGAGATCTTGAACTACAACATAGGCCATTCAGTCTGTCCTCACAAAAATTCTAGCCGAAGTTAGAAAATCCAGTTTTTCGGTTTTTTTCCGTATTTGGCCCCAAATGATGGCGCATCAATATACTTGGATCTCATCAGTAGGGCGGAAATGGCGGGAGGGTCCTTCTCCACAATCCTACGCTTGGTTGACCAAGAAATAGTGTCTCAATGTGGAGATATGATCCGCAAACCGATCGTTCAATCATTTTGTCCACTTAGTGTACATATGCATACTATCCATGTTTCGCCATATTCACTTCATGAAACCACCGTAGAGTAGCGGACGGAGTTAGTTTATACTCTTTAACGAGTCTGACGACCATCCTTCCAACATCTGGGACAGCATATTCTTCCTCTAGCTGCCGGTAGACTGCATCAATACGTCTCAAGTCTGTCGTCGGGTCCTGCGTCACCACCCAGGCGACTAGTGTCTGGGCCAAGATCGCGATGCATTCGGAATTGCGTGTCATAACTGCCGTGTCCCGGACACGGCAGAAGGAGACGCTCATCTTTTTGTCAGTGATACGATACCGCAGGACGCCCTGGAGAGACATCAACACGAAGAAGTTGAGAAGGCAGGAATTCTCACATCAGTGTTGGGCGTGATATGGTATAAGACGTCTGGATCGGAATCAATTAGCGCCAGCTGACATCGCAGAGCGGCGGAGCGATGAAGGTCGGTGAAGCCAAGAAAAGGTCGCCGAGGATAATCCCAGAAATCCCCAGATACCTGAAATCCCTCGTGAGGTTTCCAATCTGCGTATTTACATGCTCTGAAGATGACGCGTGGATAACAGATAGTTCAGGAATGAAAGAAACATACAAAGAACAAAAATAAGCTGGGGGACCAACTGTCCTTTCCAATAAGCTGTCAGATAGCATTCTTTGTTCCTGGCCGCACTTGGCGCAAATAATATATGGGCCAGGGAGGATAGAACCTCATTTAATTTGGTATAAGTAGACGTAGCTTTGAGAAGAAACAGAGGCAGGCGCTTACCACCGTCCTTCTCGTCATCGACATCGATGCCAAATGCGGGGACAATACCAGATCGCAAAGTCGGAGACCACACCTCCGCGTTAGCGACCAGGTAATAGTGCGCTGTGTATGTTTTGTGAGCGAGTGATTAAAATATAGTTGCAAACAAACAATACCTGACCCCATAAACATCATGCGCAACACTTGCAAGTGACTATTGACTTGTTTCATAGTGCGATAAACTCCCAGATGCTGGAGGTAGTTCACGAGGAACTTGATTCGTTGCCGGTCGCGCCCGAACGACCTACAGAAATGAGTTGACTCCCAATATTGAAGAAGGCCTGTGGAACGATTGTCAGTGTTGGCGAACCTGATGGCAGTTCTGGCCATAGTGTGCTATCCTTGAAGGACTTGTGATGCTTTCTCCGAGGGGTCACAGAGAAGCTCTGCTTCGGGTCGTGGGAATACATGGCGTTGGACAACCGCAGTCGTTTCTATTTGTCGTCTGTTTTATATGGTGGGGCTCGGTCGCAGGTTTCATCGGCTCCGAAGTCATAATGAATAGTTCGCCGGGACCGATTCACTGGATCATGATTTGTGGACAACATTTGTCGGTTTTTTCGGAGACCAATTCAGATGATTTGTGGATGATGATGATGAAATCCCTTCTCCTTCTTCCATTGGCTGGGTTTGGCTGCCCTCCTACCTTATTTGGCATGGTGTGTGGCCGAATCGATCTGAGACACCATTTGTGATTTGTGGATTGTGGACTAAATTTGCGCAGCAGGTCAGTTCAAGTCACGGCGTCGTGATTTGTGAACAACATTTGTAGATCGTTGGTTAGGAAAGTCAGTTTCTTACTGTATGCAGCAACCGAACAATCTTGTATGCATCTTGGCATGGGGATGTGGGCCGTGAGCGATGGCCATAGCTAAATAGTACGATAGCCTCCAGTGATACTTTTGGCCACCGATTTGTTGATGTGTTCAAGCGGCTTGAGAGCAGACGGCGGGAGTGAGAAAAATGAGCTAACGCCGTAGTCGGCTCGGGGCAAGACCGTGGCACGAGCAAGATCTCGGGCCATCAGCGGCTTTAGACCCCAGACCGCGTGTGTCAGCGCAAGCGATGCATTAAGCGCTCGCGCCGCCAAAGCGGCGCGCGATTTGATGTGGACTTCGCCTGTGAGTTTAGCATCAATCCATACCACGATCCACTTCACCGCATCAGACGGTTTAATGACCTCGCCATCGAAGGTGACATGGAAGGAGGAAAGGTCGGCCCGGCCAGGTGAATGATGAATTAACTCGGTTTTGCTCTTCTCAAAAGTCGCCTTGTCGCGATTTGCCCATTCACCTGCAATCCGAGCGGCGGTACATGCTCTCAGAAACGACTGGACACGGGTAGTTTGAAGTTGAATATGTTTGAACCCGTGCTTAAACGGTGCGTGTGTGCACCGGGACTAAGCTTAACACCCGTTTAACACGAGGTGCAAAGAGGAGAGACTTCAATACTTTTGCAGAAATTAGTTAGAAAACATCGACACTACAGTTTATCAGATTCAAAGCAAGTGTCAGCGTTCTGGCTCAGGTCAATGTGCTGCCATTTCTCATATTCCGCTAGAAACTGGCGATAGCTGCATGTCAAGATACCATAGAAGCGGTGGATGACATCCACAACATTTGCAGTATTGCCGCCAGACAGGGACAGTTTTCTCTCTTATTCTTGCCAGTATTCTACTGGATCCTCGGGACCTCAAATCCGCAGGATTCTCCAGATTTAGGCACGACGATCTGTGTCGCAGCCAAACACGCTTTTGCCGCCCTCTATGGATTAAATATCCCGCTCGAGGCCGCTTCGTTCCCCCCAGAAATCTTGTCAGACCTCCGGCCGCTGATGTGGAACTGGATAAAATTCCAGTACGACAACATCGTGAACCTGGACTTTGAAAGCGACTCCTTTGTCCCATCCGCCGGCTTGCGCATCACGCCACTCGTGGGCCGGATCCCTTGGTCGATGTCACCCCTGGCGTACGCCACATTCTCACACGCATTTGGTGGCAGCTCATGAACGATGTAAAATTGCAGGCTACACTAGTCGAACCACTCGTGTATGTATTGCAACGATTTATGCTGATCAACAAAAATCAGAATTTGGACGAGCCGGTGAGGGCACCGGCGGCACCGCGCACGATCTGACATCGCTCTTCGTCCAGTGGATTGATGCTATTACGGGGGACCACAATTCTGGTACCGCGAACAGAGGGCACCTCGAGTCGATGTGGTTTCACTCACAATACATCTATCCAAAGCGCACCATGTGTTTTACAGCTCTTTGCGGAACTTAGGGCGCGGCTGTGTTTTTTTTTTTTGGGTAAATTTTCACCAGAACGGCTTTCCTGGGCTCAATTCTCAACCGTTTTCCTTGGGAGTAGGCTAAATCGATTCGCGCAAGAAATGCGGAGGGCATGGAACTTTTGGATCTCATTTGTGGACCTCGAGGCGATTACTTGGGTCAGAATCGGGTATTTGGTGATGTCTCAGCGCAGAACAGCTGCCACCATTCCTCTACTGCTCCGATTGACCTAGTTTTTTTATATGATGTATTTGGTAGTACTACGGAGGGCCTGAAACACCGGTATAGTGAATGTGACCCATACTCCACATTTTTAGCTGACAAGATTTCCCAGGCAAAATTTGCCCCACCAAAATGTACAATGCATTTGAATTACAACTCACATTCACTATCCCGGTGTTTCAGGCCCTCTAGTACTACCAAATACATCATATAAAAAAAGTAGGTCAATCGGAGCAGTATAGGAATGGCGGCAGCTGTTCTGCGCTGAGACTCACCAAATACCCGATTCTGACCCAAGTAATCGCCTCGAGGTCCACAAATGAGATCTACAAGTTCCATGCCCTCCGCATTTCTTGCGCAAATGATTGAGCCTACTCCCAAGGAAAACGATTGAGAATTGAGCCCAGGAAAGCCGTTCTGGTGAAAATTTACCAAAAAAAAAAAAAAAAAAAAAACAGCCGCGCCCTAAGTTCCGCAAAGAGCTGTAAAAGGTCATTGGGGTGCTTGACAGTCCGCATTTGTGAAGTTTACTATTGTTGTCCCACATATGCCAGAGGACTTTGACGGGCCTTGTGCTGTACCAACTGTTGCACGGATCCACTTCCGGTTCTTGAATGTATAATCTATAGTATATGAACATGCAGAATATAAAATCGTATAATTTTTGGACAAGGGATGGGGTGCAGGCAAGTCATAGACGCGAGACACCCATTTACATACATGTGCAAGATTTTAATCGAGAATTTGGCAGGCGTCACGTCAATTGATCAAAAATTTCGCGAATCTCAATGTTGATTTTCTCCTGCTCTTAACACGGGCTCAGAGCCTCCAGAAACTTATACGAATCATCTTACATGCTCATAGAAGGTCGTCATTTTTTTTGTGAAGGATAATGTTAGAAATTGATGGCGGTATTCCAAAATATTGCACATGTGGGGTCCACCGCCAAATGATAGCCAGGTGAATTCTAAGCAAGTTTGCCCCTAAGAACCTTAAAATCCGTTGAGACTTGAGTGCGCTGTGAGCGAGACAAGGCTTCATGCTGTGTCCGCGCTGTCGCTCTGGGTGGAGCTACCATCCCGCCCGGGGATCTCCGACACTTAAGGAAAAATAGTCAATATCTTTTTTTGTAGGACGTCTGATCGAATTCTGAGTATACAAATCGATTGAAATTTGTCACATGGGTACACAAAGTTGTTTTGTGTAAATCTGACCATTCCTTATGGCACGGCGGTCAAACTTTTGTTGGATCATGGTGTCCGAGTTCTATATAACTGATTGCCGGCTAGTACAACATTTTTTTCACTTGTACCTCGTGTGTTGTAGTCTGTCGATTCCCCGATCGCTTTGATTGGAGATCGACCTTATCAGGTAATCTCAGATTTCTCGGGTCTCGTTAGCGCGTTTGCAACGCGATTTTGAGTATTTTTGAGTCGGAATACCATGCAGACCACCAGGCTGAACCATCTTTGCAGCCATTTTTCGTGCACCTATGTGTAAATTGTGTGTCTGATCACTGCCTGAGGTTGTAAAAGCGATTTGGCCGCCGATCGTAGCCCACATGCACACGTGACGTCACGGATCGATCATTTTTTTTTTCAAGTCCGGTTCGAACCATGTAAGTTCGATCAGACTCCATATTAAAAAATTTCGACTATCTTTACAGCTCTTTGCGGAACTTAGGGCGCGGCCATTTTTTTTTTTTTTTGGTCAATTTTTACCAGAATGCTTATTGCGAGCTCATTTCTCACCCGTTTGCCTTGAGAGTAGGCTCATTCAATTAGCACTGACATTCCGCAGGGCATGGCATGTTAGGATTTTTTCTGGGCACCTCAAGATGATTTAGTGAGTCAGGTTTGAGTGTTTCTAGATGTCTAGGTGCAGAACATGTAGCTACTACTGTAACATGGTCTACCCCGGGTGCCGGACCGTCCACTTTTCAATCACAATAAATATTATTTTATTTCCTTCCAGTTTTTACTGTCTATTCAACACCGTCAAAATCCCCACCGCCACCTAATGAACCTGTGATCCCTGGCTCCTCGCTGCTGTGCACATCAATGAAGTTGTCGTAGGTAAGAGGATTTCGTGTAAGATTGTCAAAAGCGGTGTCGGTGTCGAGTGTCGTGTCGCGTACGGCACCTGTCGAGGAAGAAGCAGCTGGAGGTGGATAACCGCCAAGGGCGGGATCATATGTGGTGGTTTTAATAAATTCCATAAACTTCCCATTCCATTCCTCGGCACCCTTCACAAAAACATCGACGATTGCGGAGCGCGGCGCCTCAAGAGGAGGGGATTTTTGGGTGGGTTCTTCGGTGTTTTTTTTGGAGGTGCGGGGACAAAGTGTTTGGTTGTGCTGATTACATGGAACTTGCGGCGCTGCATTTCCGAGACCAGAGCTTCGAGATCTTGATTGAATTTGACCTCTTTGTGTCTGCGCGCCCGATCCGGGTCCCCGAAAAAATTGGCGACCATGTGGGTGACATCGCGGAAGGCTTCAACACATGCCGAGCCCTTCCTAATAATGTATTCGACGGTAACACCTGATCCCGAAGCAATAAAAACACGCTATGCAACGAGGTTGTATGAGCAGCAATAATTGACACATTTAATTGGACTTACCTTAACCCAAAAATTAAGCTGCTCGAGATATAAATCCGATGCAATGGCACGCCCAGCAATGCCCCAGCGATTTATGAACCAAGATCTCTCCAGCGCCCTGCGTAACTTATCGGGGAGTTCATATCTCCATCGGATTAACACTTCCGCGCATTCACGGGCGTAATTGTGCTGCCCCACACCACGGAATGCTAAACCCCAATATTTGAGCACCCGAATGAGCTGCCCAGGATCAGCAAAGCTGACTGCTTTCTCAAAAAGACAAAAGAAGAGTGAGTCGCAGATGAAATAAATAGAATGAGCCATCCAATCATCGCCTGCCGCCTGTGCTTGCTTTGCGCCTGTGGCTGTCGCAAAATCAGTTGAAATGGTGAGAGCGATCGCCTGGATGTCGGCCAAGCTTGGTCGCCATGTGGAAAGCTGCGAGTACAAGGTAAATCCTTGGAGAACCCTGCCGACTGTCAGCTAATTCGAGATCAGCAATAAATTGAATTGACCTACATGACACAGTGCAAGATACGCGCAATTAGAGAATGGCGAATGAGGGACTTAGCGGCGGCGTAATTTGGCTTGTTTACATCCCATTTCCGATTCAGCAGACCCTTGTGTGCAGCAAGAGATGCCGGGTCTTCCACTGCGTGCCCGTAATGTGTGCGCATAATCATGTGGGTCGCTTGTAATGCAAAATGGAATGGTGCACTCAATTCTTGAGCGTACTCGAGTCGTTCCATCGCGTCGACGTCGTCTGTCCGGTCCCGGCGAGCAGCCCGGAGGTTGTTCGAAGTAAGCCAGTCCCCGACAAAAATCCGCCAAATGGATGACCAGATTTTTTGTGAGAGAGTGCTGCGCTCTTGTACTCCCGCAAGAACCTTGACAACACCCTTCTTCGATCCCTCATTCACATCTAATAATCCAAACGGCCGGGTGTCTGCTTTAGTAGCGGGAAGAGGCCGGTCTTTGGGCATCATCGCAGCCACTGCATCTACCATATCTTTGCGGTCCTTCCATTGACTGTTTCCGGGAGTAAATGAGACAATCATCTCTGCGATGAGGGCAACAAATGATTTGCCAATGATTTCATCGTCCTCGGGTGTCGGGAGAATGTCTGCGGCTTTCGCATTTGCACGCCGGCCACGAAGAGCCAGCTGCTCTGCCAAATCCTCTTGAGTGAAAGGCTCGACATCATTAATCCTGACAATGGCACAGTTTGTCGCATTGATCATGTCATTGCTGCTTGAAATGCGCTGCTGAGATTTCCGAAGGAAGATATTGATGTTATCAAAGATTGTGAAGAACACTTGGCCGCTCGTCATGAGTTGCACGGCCAGTTGAATCGCATCTTCCGTGATGCGAACCTTGAGCCGTTCCACAGTCTGGCCTGATACACATACACCGGCGTTGCTCAGCATCTGCACAACACGGGAGCTGGTACCCGATATCTTGAAAAAGAGCCCCCGGATAAGTGGAAGGACGTTGGTTGCACGATTTCGGGTGAATGCCAACATGCTTATTGTCAATAGAATGACCTACATGTCCAGATTAGGTCAGTGTATTGTACGAATAGGGCTTTAACAAGACTTACGAAGACAGGATTGCGCGAAAATCCTGGGTATCCCTTCGACCAAGCACGATTAGGAGCACTCGTCGGGTCGCCTTCGCCAGCCTCGAGCTCTGCCTCATCGTTGGGATCATCTCCCCAATCATCTTCTTCCCCGGATGGCGCCATCGGCACATCCTCATCCTTTTTCCGCTGTTTTCTGGCCCGATTAGGTGAGGCGCAGAAGGTGTGTAGGATCGCCCAGGTGAATGGAGCGAGTCCTTGGATTATTTCTATCAATTTTGTGGGGTGTAGGAGACCTCGAAGCTCTCGGATGGTGAGAGTCTTGAGCCGTATGCGCAAGAGTGGACTGGAGATGACACGATTGCTATCCTGCAATGCAAGCTCATGGGCACATGGAATTGACATCTCTCTTATGTATTTCTGTGCATTTGGCCATCGTGTTCCATCGCGCCATAAACTGAATACCATTGCGGGGGCAAACTGTGCCTCGAGCGTGCTTTCGGTGCTAAAGAACCCCATGAAGTGCGAAATGCGTATGGTGACACATGGAATTTCCGTGGTAAATAGCCAGTACAAGAGTTGGCGAGTAGTAATAGACAGATAAATCATTAGCGAGAAGACAAGTTGGAGCCGAGCTTCGAGCGTGAGGCCTTTCAAATGGCCTACGGGAAACAGGGATTCCCAGTACTGATTATCATACTGTAGTTTGGCCAGGTTTGATCCAGTATAACCGTGTCGCAGAGTTCGGGGGGAAGGGTGAGGCGGCAGTGAGTGCTCAAGATAAACGACCGTTTTCGGAAGCGTACGCGTCACACCTGTCACTAATGAAACGCGTTCCGTCACACTGTCCCAATTGGGCCTCAAGACTTGAAGCGTGTTTCCTGGACGAAGGAAAAGGATTGAAAGACTATTTTTGCGGAAAGATATGTCGTAAATAATCATCCAAATCCATCGAGCCCATAAAATGTGCCAATTTCCATGATAAAACTTTTTGTTTGCCAGCTTCGCAAACTCAAGATGGCTCGCCAAAAACTCGATGCCAGGGGTACAGCTCTTCATGTAATTTAAAGCTGAGTCGCTAGAATTATAGGCATTCATCGACCGAACAAAATATCTCCTTCCCCCGTGGTAATTGGAGTAGAATTCAAAGAGAAATTTATCTCCTAACACATGCCTTGTGTTCGGCAGTTTGTAACAAGCCTCTCTCCGAGATAGTCCGGCGCGCCGGACCGGAGACAGGCTTGCTCCGAACCTATGCATTCAAAGGGCTGGCATTTTGAAAAGCATGACCTGATGCAATAGAGATGCATTCCAAGGGCTGGCATTTTGAAAAGCGTGACCTGGCACAATAGAGGTGCGTTCAAATGGCTGGACTTTTGAAAAGCATGGCCTGGTGCAATGGAGGTGCATTCAAATGGCTGGAATTTTGAAAAGCATGACCTTGGCAAAAAGCGTGACCTGGCACAATAGAGGTGCGTTCAAATGGCTGGAATTTTGAAAAGCATGGCCTGGTGCAATGGAGGTGCATTCAAATGGCTGCAATTTTCAAAAGCATGACCTGGTGCAATAGAGCTGCATTGAAAAGGCTGCCATTTTGAAAAGCATGACCTGATGCAATAGAGCTGCATTGAAATGGCTGGCATGTTGAAAAGCATGAGCTGGTGCAATAGAGCTGCATTCAAATGGCTGCCATTTTGAAAAGCATGACCTGATGCAATAGAGCTGTATTCAATTTCAAATGGCTGCCATTTTGAAAAGCGTGACCTGGCGCAATAGAGGGGAAAGTTGGTATGAACCAATTCACGAGGAGTTGGATGAACTCCATTCAACATCGAACCGGAGACAACTGGGAACTGAGCAGGCTACCTTTTTGAACTTTGTACTCCCTCCGTGCCTTTCGCTGTCATCGCTCTCTTTCCTGAAACCACTGCTTGCTTCACGACGGGCTGCGCTATCAGATACAGCTTCCTGCTGGCGGGTCCTTTGGATCTGAGGTAGAATCCGGGACAAAGCATCCGAAACTGGACCTTTGGGAGCCTCTTGGATTGGATGGAGGCTTTCCCAATGCTTGCAGTCACGACAGAGGTGTGGTCCTGTGCCAGGGTTCTCTTGGGATATATATCGCGGACAAGGACAGCCGTCACTGTGTCTGCACATTGGGGAGGAAATTGGGGGGGAGCAGAAGGTAATGGGACGATTCCAGCAGTGGTTTAAATCCGAACGGATTGTTTACGCTTTGTTCCAGGGTTGCTGTTTCCGATCTTTCAGACCCTGCTCCCTGCTGTTACGAAAAATACGGTCATAATCTACACGGATTCATGAGTCCATTTCTATGAGAATTCTTGCCATCAACTCCAGCGCCTGAGCCCAGAGAAGTGTGCGCGGCCACAAACATCTAATGGCAAAATCACAGAAAAATTCCCCCCCCTCCGCGTCAGAGATGAATTGACACGCAAGCGGGATAGCTCGCGCCGTTCAATTCCTCCGGTGTGAGTCCATATCTGCCTGGAATATACCCCTCGGTCTTAATAATCTATATGAAGTTTGATTAATCAATTGCTGTCTCAATGCATAATCCGGTTCAAGCACTGATTTGTTCAAATAGTTTGGAGGCTTGTGGTTGGTACTGGTGCAACGGTGGGGATAAACATGGTTTGATCCAATCAAAATCTGTTTAAACCGGATTAAGATGTGTTCAACCATGTTTAAACAGAACATTGTTCATTACGCGCGGGAAGAAGACGCCACCAGTGGGATTCGAACTCAAGACCCCAGCTTTCCGTGACTCATCGGCAGAGGAGCCGTTAACCACTAAGCCAAACAGCCACAACAGAACAGAAAGTGCGATTAAATACGTCAAGAAGCCCCTGCTCGGCTTCCTTTCCAATTCAAGTCGTGCCGCTAACAGGGCAAACTTTTTTAAGGACAAGAGCTCATATCAAAAGTATTTACTCATCATATGGTGCTTTCCCAGCTCTCCATTTTACAAGGCACTCCCCATGAGATACAGACAGGAGCGATACTTTGAGCGCTGATAGCAGAAGGAAGCCTGCTCAAATGGCGGACGTTATGGGATTCGATGAACTGGAATCAGAGAAAGGGATGAGCATGGGCAGGCTGGTAGCCGAGAGGTATACCGATTACATCAAAAAGTACTGAGCAGCTGGGGAATACAGCCCGAAACGACTCGTCGCATGCGGCTTGGTGATGGGTCTGCGAGGGGGGAGACTCCAGCGCGGTCGCCGACCTCCTCGCGGGAGGGGATCCAGCTCTCGCAGCGGCGCAAGTCCGCGTCGTTGTGGAGATGCCACTAGCGCAGGCCGTTGAGTCCGTCTGCGAAAATTTGAGCCAGAAATCCACTCGGTCCACCACAGCTATTGATCATGACAAAAGTCAACCAAAAATGTGATGGCCACAAATGCGATGACAGACCACAATCTAATTCAGCCGTCAACCAGCCGAGGCGGTCCTCCAGGTTACTGGCCCCGTCGGCGGCTCACATCGCGCTGACACCCGGTCATTGGAACTGGGGAAGCGGATGGTTTAATCAGGTGTCGCCGAAGATTGTTTGAACCGCGCAGATATGTTTAAACAAAAGTTAATCAAAGGGAAATGCGGGCAGTTACAAGTATATGTCGTGATGTCGACTTCATACAGGCTGTTCCGGTTAGGAAGGGATTGTGGGGCGTGATTGAAGTTTTGGTGAGCAAGAAGAAATCTGATGGGATGGAGAAGACTGCAGACGGGATGAGGAAGGAGAGGGACGAGTATGTCCTCAATACCGAGGTGTTTGGTGTTCAACCCGTGAGACAGCTAATATAAGAGGGAGGGTCATGAAATCGATGGAAGTTATTTTATCTGGAGTAATTTGGACATTTGGACTAGGGGTGAGCCCAGAGCACCGCGCTCATTACTTTTTCCGCCACTGTATGTACATACTGTAGCCAGCTGCCACCTCGATGAATGAAAAACATATGTATTTAAGCTGTACTACTTGGGCAGTTACAAGGGGGACATGTGGATGTTAGCATCGTGCTGGAACTACCGAGCTGTGTCGCGGACATGGATGACGAATGTCCTTCTGCCATGGAGGTAGGTCCTGAAGATCCCGTGGTGGACGTAGTCTCCGATTCAGATGAACCTCTCAACGACGCGCTTTGTCCATCGGAACTAATTCTGGTACTGCCAGAAGGAACGGGGGACGCTGAAGCGGTTGTTGGTAACAACGTGCCGGTATTTGGGGCGGGCCCACTCATCAGGGAAGCTGGCGTGGGTGTGGTGATTCCGGTACTGCCAGAAGGAACTGGGGACACTGAGGCAGTTGTTGATAACAAAGTCCCGGTTTCGGAGGTTTCCCCACTCATCAGGGAAGCTGAAGTGGGTGTGGTTGATACAGATCCCGGGGTGTCCAAGTCAGAGGTACTTCTCAACGACGTGCTTTGTCCATCGACACTGCTTCCACTCATGACTGAAGAAGCTGGGAACGGTGATGCGGTCGTTGGGGACAAAGACACGGTGTTAGAAACCGAGCCCGAGTCCAAGGCGCTGCTCCCCGACCCTGTTTCTCCAATTGAACTCCTTCCACTCATCAGGGAAGAAGCGGAGGGAGCTCCTGCGACGCTGGTGATAACGGACTGGGAGGGGCTGCTGGGCGACCCGATCGGTGGTCCACTTGAGCTTCTGCCATTAATCATGATGCTTCCAGTCATCATAGAAGAAACGGAGGGCTCGCTGGCTGACATGTTCGGCCGTGGGGAAAATTCTGGGCTACTAGTAGACCCCGTTAACGATTGTGACACGGGCTGACCGATGGCGGTGTCATTGTCGATCCTCCTGTGATCAGACTTTCATCTGCTGCCGACGACATATTGTGAAGTGGTCCAGACGCACTCGTGGATGTGCCACCCAAGTCATCATTTTCGAATACTTCGAGCTCCAGTGAGGTCCCATTGATCGATATCTTGATATCCAGCACTGTGAATCTGGTATAAGAATGACGCGTTTATCATGGAAACTCGGGGTGTACTGTCCAAAGTGTTCTCCTGTGTCGGTCGTGAACTCGCTGTTATTATCAAAGTAGTCATTAGGACAGCAATAATTTTCAATAGTTCTGTCATTTCGAATCCTGTCATATACCCTGGGGCCAGCTTGGGTCGTCTAAGCCAGTTGTAGATTTTTGATTGATACAATGATTACATACCCAGAGATTTCATTGAAGGTGCATTCAAAATCCTGGACAACCCTTATATGTTGAGGACAGTTCCACGGGATCCTGAGCGCCCCGCCAGGAAGGCAATCAATGAACCGGCACCCAGGATCGTTTATTTATAAAACTGGGATGAGGATTTTGAGACCTCCGAACTAGTCTCTCTCTTTATAAAATTGCGTGTGTCCGAAGCCTTTTAAACTCGGCTTCGGAATGAACCGTGGTACGCATCTCTCCGACACGGATACGCATCTTCCCGCATTGTTCCCGCATCTCCACAGCTTTTCATTTCAACTCTTGAGAAACCACTACGTGTACCCACCGCGACGACACGACGACCCCCGCCCCTTATCTTCTGCCTCGAAAATGCCTCCCATGCACCTCCCATGTCCTGCTTCAACATCGTCGGTTTATTCTCCCTAATCGGCGGCAAGCGAATCAGCTTTAAGCTTTCGGAAAGAGGGTGGCAGACCGCGGAGCGGTCCGCCAACCGCTTGTGGTGTATCAGAAAAACTCCGTCAAACAGATTGGGGCGCTGGCGGGGCTTCAGAACGGTGGAATGGGAGCACCGAATGATGGATAGCTTACCACAGAGAAGGCGTCAATCAGGCCCACAGAACAGAGCAGAACAATATAAAAAAAGTCGCTTAGGAATCAGAGAAACGGGTGTGACATGCATATGGAATGGGTGATGCGTGATTCCAAATTTGGAAAGAAAGGCATTGCTTGATCCGTGTAGACGCCTCCACACCAACTCACCGTGCGACCTCGAGCACAGACCAGACAGCGTCTCATCTTTCCTAGCTTCATCTTTCCAGCCCGTACACACGCAGCGTCGAGCATTGCGCGCTCGTCGCACATGCCCCCCTTGCGCCTCTGCCCGCGGTGACACTGGCACACCCACCCACGCCGCCCGTCCTCCGCCGCCCTGCCTCAGTAACATGCTCATCGTCTCTTTTTAGCCCGGCCCACCAACTACACGATGTCCTCCGTCGATATCTCGTGCGTGCATCCTTCCACCCCTCCGCCCGCCCGCCTCCCATTCCTACGCCAGCAGCCGAGCGATAATCCGTTCCCCAGACACCCCATCCCTCCTCCGGATCTTCCGCTCTTGCGCTTACGACAAAACTAAAGCAGCAACGCGCCCGCAGCCCGCCCAGAGCATCAATGCAGCCTGTATCTGAGCCGCACTCGCAGCCACCCTCGATCATCGCCCGCACTGCCTCGCTCAGACACTCCAGCCCGTACACCTCCGGCGCCTCCAGCGCCTCCCTCCTCATGCAGCCTCCGTCGCCTCGGCCATGTGCGGACACCCTTCCGCGCTCCCTCGACGCCCTTACAGGCTGCCTACTAGTGCGCCCGTTCACCAGCCCTGCCTCACCAGCATACATATTCATCGTCGTTCTCCCGCTCGTTTTATCTCGTGTAAAGTTTCCGGCCCCGTCGCCCATCCACTCCTTCGCTCCCGGCGTCCTCTCCACCCGTTGCGGCCAACGACGAGGTCCTGCCCGCACCCCTGTGAAGGCGACGCCCATGCACGTCTCGCCGGATCCGGAATCCCACCGTAGGCTGCCGCTCGCGTCCAACTTCCTGCGCCATCACCGTCGATCCAGGCGCACGATGTGCAGGATCCCAGCGCTGCACCGACGTCTTGTGCGGCCGCTCGCGCTCGCCCGCCAACGTCGCCTTCGTCCAGCGAATCCACCCAACCCGCTTCACGGACGCGCTGCGCCCCCCGCTCCCGCTGCGCACGGAGGCCGCCCAGTGCTTCAAAGTCACGCCGGGGAAGGTGTTGTTCGCTTCCCTGCGTCCCCTCAGTGCTCGCAGCGGAGTTGACGCCAGCGCGGATGCAACACCCCCAGGTCGGGGTCCGCGTTGCCGAACATGCCCCGGGCGCGTATCACCTGGTGCGTGCTCCGACTCGCATTATGTGCGGGGCTGACCGTTGTGCAGGAAATTGGGCTGACGGCCATACTGGAGATGGGGCTGATCGTCGTGCCGGACATGCAAGTGGCGGAGAGAGGCGGCATGCGTGTACGCGCCGGCGGGGCACGCGAGCGCGCACGATATGGAGGTGTCCGGGTGTGTGAGGGTGCGGGAGCGGCAGCTCGCACTGGCCCGCGCACCGCTTCTACGAGGGCCGGGAGGGCGCGCGCTTCGGCGTGCAGGACGTGGTGCTCACGATCGTGGTGCGTGGTGGCTTCTTTCCTGTATTCCTATGTCACCTTTTATTGCTTTTCCTTTACACTTCCACGTCCATTTCCATTCCCTCCATATTATGATCTACACCTCCATCTCCTTCGCTCCACACCTGTCAGTTCCATCTCACCCCTGATTCCCCCTCCTCCTCTTGTAAGTCTTCAAATTGTGTTATAATGATTTTAGTGGCCGTGTTAAAGTCTTTTTCGCCACTTTCGTTAGATTTTTTGTGATACAATAGTGGCTGTGCTACCGGCCCGGCTAGTCGAAGGTCGGGCGTCGGTTCGATTCTCGCCTGTCTCTCTTTTAAAGTCGTATAGTACCTCGTCACTACGTAGGATGTGCAAGTTCGTCTCTTAATGGAGGAGCTTCGTCCTTTGATGGGGCAAGTTCGTCGGATGTCTGTGCAAGCTCGTCAGATCAAAACTAAGTGAAAGAAACCTCGTCGGAAGCAGACGCGTGTTCCAAAAACCGTGCAAGTTCGTCGGGACGAGGTGCAAGTTCGTTGCAAGCCCAAATTCGGCCTGCCATCTGATCCATCCCGTGATAGATCCGCGCTCGGGTGATGCGCCCGACGATTCTTATGCTCTCCCCCCATCATCTCGTCCCGCCCCCCGCGTTCTGGCCGGCTTCGCAGTGCGTACCCAGCCAATATCGGTGCTTGACACCTCACTAATGTGTCTCTTATTCTCACAGGCAGCGATGGAGTCGCAGTTTTCACCGCACTTTTGGGACGACCACCTCCTATAGGAGTCCTACTTGACGGTCATCATGGTAGGAACTTACTATCTGCGCCATGGCTGATTGATTCATCTTGAACTCGGAAAGTATGGTCATTGAGCGGAAATTGCTTTAAAGATTGAATGCAATAGCCTTCAATGACCCCTCGACGGTCAGGAGGGTGAAGTTGGCGCGGACGACGGAGTTATCTGGAAGAACTCGCGGAGCAACAGTTCCATTAGCTAATATTTTGAGTATCTGCATGCCTTCCCCCTGTTGTAGGTGGCTACAAGCACCTGTGATGGCCTACACAGACCCTCCCAGACCTAGACCAACCTACACTAACCTAGCCAGAGCTAGGCAGATCTCCACAGACTACGCTGTAGGCACCTAGCCGCAATCATCGGTGTAGCTGCTTCTGGGTCCCTACACTCAGGCTGAGTCTAGAAAGGGTCGGAACGCAGTGAGAGGTCATCGAAAGCACTGTCGACGGCAGTGTCTCGGTCCCGAACCCGTTTAGACTTGGGGTAGCGGGTGCAGTCGTCGGCAGCGTCGGAATCGCAGGTCTCCATGCCGCACCGTAGCCCGGGTCCAAGATAGTGAGCTTCTCCACGTTGACGTGGTAGATCTGTTGGCATAATGATGGAAATGCGGGTCTGAAGATAAGTATCACTGTCGACATACCTTACTATCCTTACAGCTGTTTGCGGTACAACAGGCGCGGTCTGTTTTTTTTCCGTTTTGGTAAGTTTTCACGAGAACAGCTCCCCTGAGCTCAATTCTCAACCGTTTCGCCTCAAAATGGGCTCATTCGATTCGCACTGAGAATCCACAGTAAATTGAATACCGGTATTTTTGATCCTTTTACGTAACAGAATTTCTTCCGGAAAAACCTGGTTTTGAGTAGGACACCTGTAACACTCGGAATACTGCCCCGATTGGCCTAATCTTTGGATATGCTACACACCCGATGTGACCCTAGCGAATGTGGGTGTTTACGGAGCTTAATGTACTCAAACTTTCATGGACAGCTCTACTCATGGCAGTGTCTGGATATATACTTTGCTAAAGTGTGTGCTAGATCACAATCACTCAGCATGTAATATAAATAAACACGCCATTGTCTAGGGCCACATCAGATGTATAGCATATCCAAAAACTAGGCCAATCGGGGGATTATTCCGAGTGCTACAGGTGTCCTACTCAAAACCAGGTTTTTCCGGAAGAAATTCTATTACGTAAAAGGATCAGAATTACCGGTATTCCATTCGCTGTGGATTCTCAGTGCGAATCGAATGAGCCCATTTTGAGGCGAAACGGTCGAGAATTGAGCTCAGGGGAGCTGTTCTCGTGAAAACTTACCAAAACAGAAAAAACCGGACCGCACCTGTTGTACCGCAAACAGCTGTAAGCTTGGTACCCATTGGTGCATTCATGACGTACATCGATAAGGAGACTTGCACAGAGAATAGGGTCCCTTCAGTGAGCTTCGAATAAATCTCGTATGGTGCGATTGTGCTCATCGCCGAAGGGCTACAGGACAACATGAGATGATTTGTCAAGAACAATGCAGCCACGCACCAATTGGGGGGGGGGTTTTTCTTCGGATACACCGGCATCCAGGTGCCTTGGCTTGCAGACCTGACTTCAGCGATGATATTGGCGGAGAACTCCGTGCCGCCTGGTTTGGTGATATAGACGAATTTGCCCTTCTCGTCAGTGACACGCTCGAAGGTCTTCTGGATGTCATTGCACCAAGGTTGGCGTTCCCCATCTTCTCCAACGCGTCGGTGTAGCGGTCAAAGATGGTAAGGCCATTCTCGTCCGCAAGAGTACGGCGCAGGATTAGTTCCTGGAGGCGGTCGGACATGGCAGCGGCAATGGAGGGGCAGTGGAAACAGAAAAACTAAGAGACTGCGGGGATAGGAAAGAGTGAGCGTGAGCGTCGGGCCTCTCCAATTTATGTCGGGAGCCAGAGAGAAAGTCGGACGGATCTTGAAACAATTCAGCGGATTTGGCTAGTGAAAATTATTGAGGCACCAGGGTCAGGGCTCAGCTGCTTCGGAATCTGCGGGGAGCCACTCCATGGCAAGTGCTCTATGTAAGAAAAATGAACATCTGAGGTGACGGGTGACATGGTGTGAACATATATGGTCGAAATAGTACAGTAGAGTGATATGGTTAGAGCAAGTAAGGATCGTCGGTGGGTAGGTAGGTAGGTAGGTAGCATTACACGGCACGGTCCGAATAACGAACGCCGGTTTCCAGGGATTATCCCAGTGTACAAAGCAAGTCAAATTACACCATCGCCCCTGGACCACTCTCCGCCATCCAAGCCCCAGTGAGCAGATCCCACAGGTTTCCCCGTGCCCTGCCTTAGAACCCAGACATTGAAAAGCAGCAAAAACAGTGACCTAGAATCATTTAGCTTCGAATCAGACTACTTACTCTATGGACGTTGCAATGGAGTCGCATAAAATTCCTGAAGGACATGATACACGTATTTCCCAACCAGAACAATAGTCGAGCGCTCATAAATAATGGCTTTTAGGAACTCAACTGTTGTGAGTTGCACCATTTTGTCTTGCAGTTTCGGCACAGTGCGGAATAAAATTTCCAGGAAGTTAGCACGCAAGTCACGCACCTTCTGGGATGCTTGACATTCGATCAGTGCATGTTCTGGGCTTTCCACTAATGTACCTTTATCGTTGTTGTCTGGATTGTTTTATGTTTTGCGGCGGTCACAAGTTCGAGCTGCCCTGATGCCTTTTTTTTTCTTCAATTCTCGGGCGCCGCAGGCGAAAGCCCCACGCAGTGGGCCTCCGCGGCGAGCGGGATGGCTCCGTGCAGCGGTCGGGGTCTGGGGTGGAAAACTCCAGCCGTCCGGGCCGGCGCCCGAAAGAACCTCACCACGACTACCAAAGAACAATGAGAGAGAATTTGCATTGCAATACATTTAGGTCTCGAATTTTTTTCACTGTCTCACATAAAATTGCAGCGCCATCGCCAACCACGGCGCGTGGATGCTCCACGTAGTGGGGCTCCGCAAAAGTCGCCGGGGTTGCCGATGATGCTATAAGTCAGTGAAAAAAACGAGGGTGAAAATTAAATAAAACTTCGAAAAAGGCCCCGCGCCAGCGGAATAGGCAGCGCCAGCGAGGAAGAGGGGGCCTGGGGGACGCCGTCCCCAGAGCGTGGGATAGTGTGATGTCACGCGTGAGCAAAAGTTCAGGTTCCCAGTTCTTGGCTGTTTACCTCTACCATGGGCTCAATCGATTCCCATTTGGAATCCGCAGGGCACTGTCTCCCTGGAATTCCGATAAATCGTTAGCTGGCGGCTACCAACTCAGGTGACAAGGTAGAGGTTTAGTAGACGGATTTCACGAAAGAGGAAAGGAGGGAATGTAAAGTCTGCAAGAACTAGGACACGGTGTGCTAAGGAGAGGAGGAGGACATGTGTGTTTGCGGGTGGTTCAGCCTTCCCGGCCGATTCGGGGATTTCCCAATGCGGCGGGAAAGGGCAGGGGGAAAATTCGAATCGGAAGGGGGATTGTCTAAGCCGTTCCCAGGTCCTTGTGAAGTCTGGACTAAATGATCCAACTGATATGTTATCCAGATGCGATCCAAAATCCTGCTTTGAACTGGAAGTTGTAAGCAGATAATTTTTGCACGCTATATCTGCCATAGTGCGGTATTGTCGTTGATTTTCTAATTAGGTGGCTTTCCGTTCATATCCTGGATAGATTTCACCCTATTTATAAAATTACAGCCTCTGTCCGTCCGTCTGAAGCCTTTTCAAACTCAGCCATCTCCGCGCCAAATCAATCAAGCATCATGCACCTTCCTTTTTTGTCTACCTGGGTGTATGTTCTCACCCCGGGCGCTAAGTGAGATTCATCTATCACTTCTCTCATTCAGATAAACTTGCACAGCATGCATCTCTGGCCAGAAAACTTCCCTTTTGAAAAATGGTGGCATCTCAGAGCTTCGCAAAAATTGTGGAATTTGTCGGAGACTCGAGATGGGAGAATGTGAGGTGGTTTGTTGACTTCATTGCTTTAGTGTGATGTCAGCATTATGTTAGTGTATTGCGTACCTGAAGCCTGATGTGTACATGCGTGGTATGTGCTCTACATCGCCGTTACTTGCATTCTAACATTTCATCCCAGCCAGTCACAACACCGATGCTTAGGTACAGCCGGGTAATCGCATCAACATTGGTCTCGACTTGGAGTTCTCCCCAATCGTGTTAGCCTCCTTACAGTCATCTAATAGCCTCATCGTACATACTTTGTATATGTAGTCTATGTCTCCCTTAATTGATGTGTTCCCTATGTCTATTGAATAGTGGCGGGTCAGAGTGGATTTTAATTGGGCGATTCTGAAGACGATTCGGCGTCCGATTCTCGAATGAATTTTGCGTAGGAGAATCGTCGATATTCAGAATCGTCTCAGAATCGTCGAATCGTTGTAGAAGCTCCGCCAGTGCGATTGCGATTCTCGTGAGTCACAAAGCCTTAAATCCATTACAAAATTACTGACTTGGCAAGGATTCTGTATCTTTTAGATGTGATTCACGCTCACTTGCAGTTCATTTGCTACAATTTTCGTACGGTATTCCCGGAAAACCTGTGGACAATGTTATAAGCAGTACAGGTAACTCTATACAATTTTATCTCACCTGCAATTGAGAAGTGTTGAATTTATTGGGCACAGAATCGTGCCAGAATCACATCTATAATCGAAATGCGAATGATAGCGGTCAAAATAGAAGCGATTCCGGGACGATTGTGGCACGATTCTGATGGAAAACAATTCCAGGAGCGACCTCAGAATCGTTGTCAGAACCGAGGCGAGAATTGCCCAGAATCGTCCACTCTGACCGCCACTGATGAGAAATGAGTGACAATTGAGCAATAATAACTGGCAAAGACACCGGGAATGTCGTATAACTTTGCCTAAACTTCGCCAAAATTATCCTAGTTCCATGGGGAGTATCTTAATTTGGTCGAATTCGGCGTAACCGACGTAGTGGACCTAATTTCGGGAAATTATCTGAACTTCCGACGAAATTGGGCCAAATTACCAAGGGGAGGTTTTCCTGATGCCGTAGATACGCAGTCATTCTTACAAACGATACAAACAGAGGTGCTGCTTTCGTATTATGTCCTGCGCACCGGGCACCTTCTGGAGGCCCGCGCACACACTGCAAGTACAGTTGCCCTTGCTCTCGGAGGCGGTCTGCACCACATCCGGTCTTCGGAATATACCGAAATTCCTTTAATCGCGGTCACGGAGGCGGCGAGTGGTGGAATCCGGCTGCAGGTGCCCACTGACGCTATCGACGAGGGCGAGCGGATCAATGGCTTCTGGACTGTGTTGATGTTACAAATCAACCTCTCCGTTGCCATAGATCCCGCTGTGGGTGTTTACAGCGAGTTAGACGCCAATGGGACGCAGATTCGCCCCCCATGGCCTTTGGACATAGAAGATTACCAGCGGTACGCTCTAAAATGTGTGCAAAGATTTCGGCTCATACATCTTTCTACTATCAGGTGTTGTTATCTCCAGACATTCGCACGGACTCTACTGTGCGCAATTACCTCTGCCAAACAGATGTGCCGATAGATAAAGACAATCTCTCGCTAATCGGTCTGAACGCAAAAGCTTGCATTCTCCTCCATCAAGCAGTGCGCATGCAGGGGCATTTTCGTGTGTTTTGTTTTTCCCCGTGCTGCTCAAGCTGGTGATTCAGTTTTCTCTAGACTCAATCACCGGTGTTTCCACGCAGAACGTGAAGGCGTTCAACTCCGTCGACCAGCTGATCAATTCCCTGTGGACACAACTCACCAACATCGCACAGATTCGCCCCGAAGCTAACCAAGGTCTAATGTTGTCGCCCGTCGGAAGTTCTATATTGGCCGACTCCTGCTCCTGGCCTGAAAGTCTCATGTTGCTCTCATCTTTTGTTGAGGATCTGCCGGCAGAAATGCTTCCCTCCACGCCATGGGGTGGGGTCTCAGCCTTCTATGTCTTCGGCTGGCCGGCCGGATCTTCCCTATAAATTCAGAAGCCTGCAAGACAATCTCCCTCGACAGACATGCTATACATGGACGCCCCAAGCACACTTGTTCTCTGCATAATCTTCTTCATTCTGACAACACTGTACACAGTTCGTTTGCGTGCTCGTTGCCACAAACTTCCACTCCCCCCGGGTCCTCCCAAATTACCTCTCGTGGGTAACCTATTTGAACTACCGTCCACTTTTCAATGGAAGTCGTACACGCGGTGGAGCAAACAATACGGTGCGTCATGGGCGTGTATTTTCGCAGCTGTTAGCATTGACTGCACCAGATTCTGATATCATCCACTTGGATCTCGCGGGAACGTCCGTCATTGTATTGTCGTCCTTTGAAACGACAGATGCGTTGTTTGAGAAGCGCTTCTCTCTTTATTCGGACAGGTAAGTGTGTGGATGCATGGAGGCTTATCCACGAATCGTAATTATTTTTTTCAGAGGGGACTTCTCAATGGTTAACGAGTTGATGGGGTGGTACTTCAATATTGGTGACAATTTTTCTCCCGGGAAATTGTAGGCGGAAACTGATCCAAGGCACTCTAGTATTGATGAAATATGGTACGGTGCACTATCTCTGCCCGAACATCTACCTGAAAAATTGGTTCAACCTCAGGCGAGGAATGGTGCGGGGCCTATCTCTGGTACACTCATAGTATCATATTGAATATCTTTCAGGCGCATACATCGCCGGTTGTTTCAAGGTGCATTCAACGTCAAAGCTGCTCGAAAATACGAGCCTGCGGAATTGGTCGGAAGGCACGCCCTTCTGGCGCGCCTGCTTCACACCCCAGAGGATTTCATGCATCATTTTAGACAGTACGTACGCCTGGATAGTGTGATTCCAAGATCATTGTCGTAAAAATCAGAATGGCCGGGGAGATCATCATGGCCGCGGCATACGGGATCGACGTGCTTCCTTCCAACGACCCGTACGTTACTCTGGCGCACAAGGCCGTGCGGACAGCGGCGATCGCTGCTGTCCCCGGAGTCTACCTCGTTGTGAGTTCGATCCCTGTAGATATCGATACAGCCACATAGAATTGACATAGGACACCTTCCACATTCCGCGATGGTTCCCGGGGGCTGGGTTCAAACGCGTGGCGGAAGAATGGTCGAAGCTGTCCCGCGGCATGTTGGAGCTGCCTTTTGCGGAGACTAAACGGCAGATGGTGCGCTACCGGATGCTTCGTGCGCCGATTCTCCCTACAATAGACACCAGGATTCCGGGGTGGCCCCGCCGTCGTTCACCGCGGATAGTTTACAGGCTCTCAACGATCCAGACAAAGAGCCATATTACAAAGAACATCACGTCAAGCAAACAGCCGGGACGATGTATAGTGGTGGGGCAGACACGACCGTATCAGCCCTCGGCACCTTCATCCTGGCCATGCTCGCCTATCCTGAAGTGCAGAAGACGGCCCAGGCGGAAATTGACTCCCTCACTGGTGGAAAATATCTGCCCAGTTTTGAAGATGAGGTCTCATTGCCATACATGTCCGCACTTGTCAAAGACGTCATGCGATGGGAGAATGTCGCTCCGTTCGGCGAGTTCATCGTCGTCTTGATATGGTCTACTCTCATTCTTGATGCTTCCAGCGATACCCCGGCTACTCGCAAACGATGACGAGTATCGTGGCTACAGGCTTCCTGCAGGCTCCATTGTTGTCGGAAATGCATGGTGTGTTGGTATATTGTGCGCGTCCGCCTTGGCTGATTTTCTTGTGCCCTAGGGCCATTCTCCATGATGAGGTTCGCCACTTGATTTTTCCAAGGCCCCGCTTTACTCTGACCTCATCCCAGCGGGTGTATCCAGATCCGCATAAGTTCAAACCGGAGCGGTTCCTCCTCGACGGCAAACTTAACCTAGCGGTGAGGAACCCTGATGCAGCTTTTGGGTTCGGAAGGAGGTACGTATATCTATTTTGCCTCCCATACGGAGCACACACATTGGTTCTGTAGACTCTGTCCCGGAAGACACATGGCCTTCTCGTCGATCTGGATCACTGTGGTGTCCATTCTCGCGACTTTCGATATAACCAAGGCCGTGGACGAGAAGGGAAATGTTGTGGAGCTGTCGTATGAATATCTTTCGGGTGTAATTAGGTCAGCGATGGTTTTTTTCCGCCCACTAGTCGTGCTAAATCTCCCTCCAGCACACCAGTTCCTTTCAAATGTACCATCACGCCGCGATCGCAAGAGACAGTTGCTCTTATTCAGGGAGCAGCCAAGGGTGCTCAGCGTCTTTAGGTGAAACAGTGGCAGACGTACAATGCAGTGAAGGCCGGGGACTCAAGAGATTGGGGCGACCCCGGGCATAGTTGAGATCTTTTGTAACGATGATGTATCGAGCAAATACTGATTTGGGCATCTGGCAACCTGAAAAAAACGATTGTAAGTTCTTGGAGAGAAGAGCCGACAACTTTCACCAAAACCTCGAAACAATAAGGTGCTAAACCCTTCATGCGTTGGTTGCCATGTGCACCCACGTCTAGACCGGAGCCGGTCTGTCTATGAAGCAAAGCTGTCGATCGACAGACCGGTCGATAAGAGTTTAAAATTGGTTAACACGCGGAACTTCCATAAAAGGCTATTAGATAAGCAAATTTTGGCGGAACACGCCCGAGCCAAACAAACACAACCTGACTGAAAAGAAATTCTAGCATTATGAATTCGTCAAATTCAGGGCTCTTTAAAAGACACAGCATGTTTTATACATAGACTCTATCATTATAGGTACTCGTATTTTGGAAATTTGTATTTCAATGCCCCAATTCACACTTGCTTATCTAATAGCCTTTTTTGGAAATTCCGCGCGTTAACCGATTTCAAACTCCGATCGACCAGCCTGTAGATCGAGACTCGTCTCTCATCTACAGGCTGGTTTCGAGCCTAACCCACGTCGTGGGTGGCCAGGAAGACGGGTGGTGTCACGATGATGGATGGGGCGAAGGGCGGTGGACGCTTGAAGCACGAAGCACGAAGCGTGTTGACATCAAGGAAAGAGGCGGCCGCGCATTGTCGGCGAGCTAGGCGATGCACAGAGCTACAGCGCAGAAAAGCTCAAGGGTAGTTGTTTGGCAGTAACCACCATATCAAACAACGCCCGATGCCCATTTAGGCAATTTTTCTAGTACCGTGTGAGATGTAAAAAATTCGGAGGAAATGGCCCTTCGAGTCCTGTAAAATAGCCTTGAATCCAAGTCGCCTGATCAAAAGTCCCCGACATTCGCATTCGGACGGAAAGAGTTGACCGCTGATCTGTGAGCTACTGACTCGGAAGAGACCCGCGGTGTTCCACGCCCCTATTTTACCTGTTGATTTCCTGGCGAACCCAGAAACTGTAGTGTGCAGAGATGGGAGATGTGAAAAGATCTAACCAGTGGTTCGGAGAGTCGGGTCGAACCGCTGCCTAAGTTCATAATTTACTGCGACATCACCTCAAAAGACCGGGGACACAAAATATAGATTATTCAAGGTACAATGACATAGAGTGCAACCAGATAGATTCTAATATACGAGAAGCCGCTACTTCGAATCCCTGAAGCTGGGATCTATGCATTTGTGCCATTCCGTGCCATGTATGAATTGGGAGAGATCGAGCTTGGTTGTTCCCTGAGCACAAATGACGAGCGAGTTGGAGGGGAGATATAAACCCTGACGGAGCCAAGGAGGAACTCATAGAACACGGTTGGTTGATTCGATGTGCCATCCATCGTCAACGCGTATAGAGTCAACAAACGCGTGGGAAAGATCAACCTGTGGAGAGAATGAGAAAACAGTAGCGGTAGGTGGGTAAAGGAGTCTTTGCCTTCCATACACGGATAGTGGCGTCTTCCGAGCCTGAAACAATCCGCATGCTGTCTGGGGAAAAGGCGACGGAGTTGATGGAGGCGATGTGTCCTTCGAAAGGGCCCGCGACCAGAGAGCCAGTGGCAGAATCCCAAACACGTACTGTGCCGTCCTGAGATCCAGACACAATCCAGCGGCCGTCCTTGGAGAACGTGACAGATGTCACACTGCTCTTGTGCCCTTCAAGTTCCAAATGACGAGCAGTGGAAGTACCATCGGGTTTGGTTTATTTCATCGCCGCAAATTCAGTTCAATTCAACGGGGCGAGGGAGACTTTTCAAAATTACAGTAGGGAGCAGAATATCTCAAACCCACACCCCGAGAGTTGAAGGCTAATTATCTTTAAAGGTGGGTTAAAGAAGCCGTCGTGGGCCATGGCGGCCACCTGTGTTGAATATACAAGCAGGAGCATGTCAAAAGGAGACGGGGGTTCGATTCCTCCCGACGGCATTCTCTGATGACAGGCTTCTTTTTTTATATAATGGTCTCAAATTCATTCGTCTTCCTTTCCGTGTTTCCTTACTATTGTATTCCGGCAGTCTGAGGCACGGCATCGCAGAAGATTGTGGAGTTATACCAGCTGCAAGAGGCTCAGTACTGTGTCCAAGATGAGGCACTCGCTTTCAGATGAATCAACACGGGCCGCCACTGTTCTTGGCTCATGGTAGACGTTGAGAGTGCCATTCCGCGCTCGGAGATTGTTGAGAACATCAAGAAGAAGGCCTCGCGCCTCAAGACCGCCGATGCTAGCACTAATGTAGTTGTAGTTGATGACTCCGAGCATGAAGAGTAGACTATGCTTGAGGAAATATATATTCATTTGGTTATTTTATGAACTCAATACATGTGGGTACCCACAGGTACCTGCAGCATAAGAAACCTGCAGCATAAGAAACCTGCAGGTACTCGCTGACCTGCGAGTACTTGGAGCCGCGGATCCGGTTCACCCATGGGAGCTGACCTGTACGGATCCAGGTCCAGGAAATTTGGGTACAGGTACCCGCCATTGCGGGTCCAGGTCATCCGCGGGTTGACTCGTGACATGCCTTATCATCTACCAAGGTCATGTCGAGAAACACCTTCTCGTCCACTGCGAAACTCGGCGAATACTTCGCCAAACTCCCCGCTTGCAAAGCCGATGGCACGAACTGGATATTCTTTCGTGATCGGTTCTTGTTCGAAGTCGACGCCGCTGGTCTAAGCGACCATTTCGAGGATGCACCCACCGGAACAGCACAGGAGCCAGCGGGAATACGAGAAGAAGTCGAAGATGGTCACGGTTGATCTGCACCGGAAACTTCAAGGCGAGCTTTGCGCAGAAGGAGGTGATGTAAAGGCTCACCTGGTATTCATGGATTGGAACAGCCGCGCTTCCGATGGCCGTGGAAGAGGGAGCAGCGAGTTACCGTTGGGTACCGCGCTCTCCTCCTCTCGTTGTAACCCTTCGAATGGCCCGCTTGAAAGGCCAGGGAGGCAGTTATACGCGTGCCCAGGCATTTGGTGGGGGCCAGAAGAAGGAACTTAGTTGCACATTACCTCGGTCAACTCAGTGTATTGAGGTGATCATGGAGGTTGTGTGCAAAAGTTGTATGTTCGTGTTTTGATCTAACGACCCTAGTTCAGCATTTCGGCAGTATTGTCGCGCAATATGAAGTTCCTTGAACGCCTTCAAATAGTCAATGCATTATATCTCCTTTTCAGCATAGGACTGGGATTACTCCTTTTGATCTCATTATTTCGAGGGAGAACAACATCCGGACGGCTTGAGTACTCGGTTGCAGCAGCGATGGCTGTGTCCTGGAGTCTCCAGATAGGTCGGTCGCCGATATTCGCATTTTTTCGGGCTGCACCATTGCCAATAATAACATGCAATTTCTAGGTGGGATTTTAAGCGTGGCCTACTTGATCAGCGAGGTCGAAAGGCCGGAGATCTCGGCTCCAGTGAGGATGAGGGCGTTTCCAACGAAATATTGCCCTTACAACGCTGAACGGACTCCTCCATATTGGATTTGAGCGCCGTGTGCTCGTCCCAACCCACGCATATGAGCTGTATGAGGCGCTGTATGAGACGGCTGTATGACAGGCTGTAGAGAATAGAAACGAAAAGATGTTACAAATTAACAGGGGTGACTCAGCTTGACACGAGTTCGAGCTTTGAGTATTTTTCGGGGTCGGCATTCCACCTTGTCGAAGCCGAACATAGTACAAATACTCCATCACACCGGGGACATCACGCCCCTAATCTTGAGTTTACCGGGCCCCAGGTGATTGGAGGTCGAGGTCGTTACATAATCTTCGGAGTTTGAATTGTTTCCCACGGCCTTTTGGTACGCGCCACCGACGCCGCGTCTTCTGCTGGTTCCTCTCCCTCTCTCGAGTTCGGCTGGCCGCTACACACTCCTATGGCTCCCAGGTATCGCTGGAGAGACCCTCCCGGTCGCCGTACAGTCAAGCTCATTGTCAAGGAGATACCGCAGTGGGTAGGTAGGTAGGTAGATAGATAGCCTTACACGGCACGGTCCCGCTTAGGAACACCGGTTTGAGGAAGTATCCTGGTGTAATACAGGCTTTTACATACACCATCGTCCCTCGCCTCCAGAAGCCATCCAAGCCGAGCTTTTTGCGGTCCCTTGGGGGCGGGAACGTTCGCAGCGGGCGGCGGAGGCGGAGGCGGAGGGAGAGATGCCGGCGCGACGTGGAGTGGGGCTAGCTTCGGCGTGTCCGGGGGGTGGTACTGCTGGAACTAAAAGACCTCCGGATAGGCCGTGGGAGGCCGCTGTACGCCGAAATTTGGCTAGTAAAAGCCCTATTCGTCTCGGTAGGTGGGCTGGACGTCATACTGGAGCGGAGTTTCAATCTCGCCGGCATCAAGCCACCACCGGTTCCCGTTTTCCTCGCGGACTCTGCCGACTTCTTTGGATTTGCAGACTCATTCCTTGACATGTTGCCACCAGCGCTACCCTTCTTACATATTGTCCATTACAGCCAGTCAAACAGAGGGGTAAGTTGATATGTAATAAGTGCCTCAGTTAACTCCGTTTACTTTGCTTCCTCTCGACGAGTTTGGTGACCAGTTCAACTTTAACTACATCGACAATCGTACACCTGTCTCAGTCTGAATCCACAGGATAGTAGCCACTTCGGCACCCGCTTCCGTCCACCAATAGACTCGAAGCCTCCTCGATGCTGTTTCTTGCTAAACTCCGAGCCCTGCGCGATCCAAACTTGACGATGACAATTAGATTCTCAGATTTCATACCACCTGCAGAGACAGATTTTATGCCGCCCTCGGGAAAGACCAGGCATGCGAAGCAACGCCTCCAGCCAAAAACCGTCACTTCGGCTTACTGAGCAAAAGGCGTGGGAGGATCAACTCGGTCTGCGAACAACTATGGTGAATGTTCTCATAATGTGTCGCTTGACGTTATTGGTGAATTTCGGTTTCACTGGCGGACAGTGGTGCAGAAAACCAGCTTCAGAAATGAACTGAATCCGAGAATCTGCACCAACCTCAGCGCGTCGGAGCCCATATGCTGCCATCCTTCCGACTACACGTTCAGTTATAGCCGACAACCTGATCTCACACACAGACCCTTGGAACATTCCGGAGACCTATTTCGAGCGGCCACAACAAGCTCTCACTGGCACGACACAAACACATATGCTTTAGCCAGGCCGTGCAAATTTATTACTCACTCAAACAGATATGCAAGTGTCGTCGGCGCTCAAAATGCACAAGAAGTCTAGTTCGGCGACTTTAAACTGGAGGAAACTCGGAGTTGGGGCATACCCACCGTATTCACATAAGAAGGCAGGATGCTTCTAAGAGTTCTTCCACATCTTTCCCTCTACTATCATGACTGGCAAACGAGACAGACCTCTGAAACGTGCCAAACACAATATTTCTGGGCTCAAAAATCAAGGTGCAAGCAAGCCTCCAACTCCTAGCAGCCCCTCTCGTAGCCCAAGTCCTGCAGAGAGTCTATCTGACTATGGGGACATGGGAATTCCAGACATAGCCGAACTTGACAGTATTGCTTACCTGGAGGTGGATACAGACCATGATGATAATTACAATGAAAAAGACGGGGAGGAAATTGCCACAAAAGATTTTACAGCTACTTGCGGAACATAGGGCGCAGTTTTTTTCTAGGTTTTCACGAGATCGGCTTTTGTGGGCCCAACTCTCAACCGTTCTCCTTGTAAGTGGGCTCATTCGATTCGGACGGCAAATCCGCAGGGAGCCTCGTCGCCCGATTTTTTCTGTCCACCTCAAGACGATTTTGTTGGTCGGGTTTGGGTGGTCCAGGCCCATTACGTACCACTTCGTTCCCGGGCCAATTCATTCAGTTTCGCTCTGGGCTTGGGATCCTCCTCCGTACCCTGCTCTATTTTCCCTGTCTCGGTTGGTCTCTAGGTCTAGGCACTAGTGCTGTCTCTTATCAGACTCCCTCGCGTGTACTGATCTCGTTCTGAACTCGAGGTTGGACTTGACGCGATTCCGGCTTGGGATGGCAGACCTGCAGCTTGATTTGGGGTTATGATGAAATCCCGTTTATTCAGTCTTTCACGCTACAATTTCAGCCTGGGTTGACTGCCAAGCAGAACTCCCAAAGGTTACAGCCGTTTGCAGAACTCATGGCGCGGACGAAAAAAGTTACCTTTTGGGCACTTTTTGATGGTTTTCACGAGAACCGCTGTTCCAGCCTCAGTTCTTCACCGTTTCACTTGAGAGTAGGACCATTCGATGCGCGTTGAAAATATGCAGCGCATAGCCTGCTCAGAATTTCGAGCTGACCTCCAACACGCTTTCCTAACATGAGAAATCAGTTTTAAGCAGGCATTTTTGTTTGTTTTCGAGCAGAACCCTTGTTCTGCCCTCAATTCATGTCTGTTTACCTCGAACATAGGCTCAATCGATTCGCCATTCAAATGCGCAGAGCACTGTCTCCTCAGAATTTTGATCGTATCCGCAAGACGCTTGAAACCATCGCCTAAATTCGCGGAAAAAATCTCAGCTCACTCACAGGATACATGCCTTAGTTTCAGAGCCCATATACCTGTATCCACCTCACTTTGTGCGTCGGATCGAGGTCAAAAATGCTAAGGTGGCCCAGTACCCGGTCTGATAGTAGGCGTAAAACAGGACACACCTCCTAAAAAACACCTCGCAGAAAAAAAAAACACCCTGGTGTTTGGTCCTGATGCGCACGGACCATTTGATCGTATCTCCGGAATCAGTGATTTCCTTTTTTTTTTTTTTTTTTTTTTTTTTTGGTGGAGCGATACAGAGAAGGGCATGCAGATCTGATCAGTTCCCATCTCACGCTGTTTTTGGGATTGTATCCCGAATTTTACTACATAAGCTCTCTGGGGAAATGCGCTTACGCACGCCCGTCAAGTGGCAGTGTGGGACTCCGTAGGTATCGCTAGCAACTAGCGATTCCGCCCCGGAGGACGGAAATTACCTATACCCACTAAAACCCCAGACTGCCAGGGACCAAAGTTCTCGGAGAGCTGGATGTGTCCCTTGTATAAAAAGAATGATAAACTGACATTGATAACTATAGGCCTTATTATCAGAATTTAAAGCCCGGCAGAGGCAGATTTTACTAGACACAGCTGCAGATCCCAATGTCTCCATCAATCCCCAGCCAGCTTTCTTTTCTAGCATAGAGGACGATGATATTTCCGAGCAGCTGCCTGACAATAGCTCAGATGACAATCCCATTTTAGAGCCAACGACACTGCCCGAAAAATCAATAGTCAGGACCTATCTCTCCTCCCTGACAGATCGGATTGAGTCAGAAATAAAAAATTTCGAGAAACCTAGGTGTTATAAAGATGGAACTTTCTGGATCCATCCAAGAGACCCTTTTTTTTGCTCTGGAAAAAGCTGGCAAATCTGCAGATGGTGTAACTCCAAGTTCATTATACTGGCCCTCTGTCTTTCTGTGGCTGCCTGAATTTCTGCATACTACGGGATTTAAATGCTCGAATGCAGCGTGCCAAAAAGCTTATACTGGTGTACCTCTTTCTGCAAAGGGTTGGAATGATAATCCAATTGCTCGCCGAGTTGTTGGCCTGGATCGTGTGTATTATGTGATGACACGACGAGTACATTGTGCACCAGCAGGAAATGGGTGTGGCAAATCTTGGAACATGTATGACCCAAAGATCATGGAGCAGCTGGATCCTGGCCTGGCTGCTTCCTTTCCAGCATTCTTGACACACCGAAGTGGAATTGACAAATCTGTCATGACCCTTATCAGAGCTGGAATGGCTAATTCTATGAGCTCAAATTCATGGGCCAAAGTGCTTCGAGAGCTTCATGTCAGGGAGAAGGATCTCAGGGAACTGCAGTACCTATATTCAGCCATGAAAGAAAGGACTGATCTCAAACACAGCAACAAAGTCTATCAACCATTCTCGGACTTTGAAGATTGTGTTGGATATGCTGGATTTTCACCTCATCGAACATATATCACAGCTGTTTATGTGGACTACATGAATCATATTCGACCAGCTTTGGACCAATGTGTAGCAGCACTCAAATGAAATGGCAAAATGGGACCACAGTCACAAACTTACCAAGTTCTTGATGAAGCTTGGAGGGGTTACAATTTTTGCAGGGCTGTTCACACTTGTAAATGAATTTGAACAAATTCGTTATCAGGCTTTTGTGCCAACCAAGTCACTGGCCCACATCCACACTGGTTTAGAGGAGATGGTGAGGTCATTAGAATCCCATGGACATCCACCTGTGCGCTTGGGCTGGACAGACAATGTTGCCAGTGATGCTGCTACATTTCTTGACTGCATCCCGACACTAGGAGACCATATTGATCATGCACAACTGGAGGACTTTTCAGAACTTCCACTTATGCTATTGCCAGAAGATGTTAAAGTGAATGTCTGCTCTACAGACATTGAAATTACTTCAGCCTGCGATCTTATTCTGGAAAGCATCACCAATGATTCTGTGTTATGCCATGTCGGATTTGATATGGAATGGGAGTTTTCAGAGGCCCGGTTCTCTCGAAAAACAAAAAGAACTGCCTTGATTCAGATTGCTCGTCACACCACTGTGTTCCTTCTGCGTGTTCATTTACTCCAGACATTGCCATCCTCACTGTTGACAATTATCTGCTCTCCACAGATTGTGGAAATTGGCCGAAATATTGGAGGTGACTTGGCCAAGCTTTCTCGAGACTTTCCACAGTACAAATGCCCAGAGAAGGTCAATGGGAAATTGCCTGGTGTCATTGAGCTTGGCGCATTTGCAAAATCCAAGAATGCTGTTCCAAAAGGCACTGCCTCTCTCTCTGCAATAACAGCTGCAATTTTGCATGCAAACCTGTCAAAGGACGGTCGAGACTCACCATGGGAAGCTCCTTCTCTTAGTGATAAACAGATCAATTATGCTGCATTGGATGCTTGGGTTTGCTTAGAAAATTGGCGAACACTTAAAGACTGTACATCTGTTGGCCAACCTCTATTGATTGCGGGCCCTGTCGGTCAACCTGTCTCAGTCTATTTGTGGAAGCATGAAGTAGCACAGGGCATTCTGGTTTCGCAACCACGGCAATTTGGAATTGAAACAGGCTCTGGGAATGATAAGGTTATGATTAGTGTCTCAACTACAAGAACACGAGCTCTGATTGGGATTACCAATGTTATTGCTCCGAAGTGCATTCTTACTCATCATAAAAAAACTTTGGAGGAGTTGAGGGGCAGTAATACCTCCTTCGTGGCTGTTGTCAATTTATCATCCTTAAAAACTCGCAGCTTGGAGCCACCACCACCTATATCTACTGGTGCACCACTGCCAATAATTGGAGATTCTGTTCTTATTCCTCCTCCAGAGATTAGTTCCCTCCAAAGCACTGCAGACGAGGTAGTGGATGACAATGATGAAATTCTATCCGACAATGAAGATGAACCAGACATTCCAGACATTCACATGGAATTTGTTCAGTCTGATCCCTTCAAATATTTTCGGAGATGTTTTTCATGAAATGAACAAGGTTAACAAGACGATAAAAAAGAAACATGTTCTTCGTGAATACTTTGCTGCAGCATTCTCCGATACCATGCTGGTTCCTGATAAGGGTGACAAAGAAAGGCACAACTTGGGAGGCCGAGCGGTATAAAAGACCAGACTGGGTTTGGAAGCGAGTACGGCGATATATTCCAGAAAAAACAGTTCTATATCCAATTCTTAAAGAGTTTTTCGACTGCTGGGGTCCATTGACCTGTACTGTTGATGGCAGAGTCCTGAAATTATTTGATAGCGACTCTGAGAAAAAGGCACAGGCTGTGCTCAATGATGTTCAAAGGGGATGGGTATCTGATCCTCAAGGGGTCTCACTGTATGTGTATGAAGGCACTGATGAGGCTGGTTTGAATATCTACCACAATCACCGAGGCATAAATTCGGTTGAAGGAGCTATTCACACTCATATCATAGAGAAATTTGGGTCTCTGAATGCATCACCACCCTTGGCAGATGCATTGGCTGCTGATTTTTGTCATCGTCACAACACAGAGATGGATGCTGTTCATATCAAGGGAAGGAGTGAATATCGTGGCCATTATGACCCTCGTATAGATCATGAAAAAGTTCGAATGCAGGCTGATATTCCTTGGAAACAATCTTGGAATGCACCCCTGCTGTTCAATGATTGTAACCCATTCAATTTCCCCAAAACCCAAGAGCAGTTTGGAATTACTAGAATTCCAGATACACTACGAATTCAAGGGAACTTCGACGGACCACCTGTTTTGGACCCTCTTGCAACAGAAGATAATGCCCTACCATTTCCTAATTAGTCTGTAGTTTACCCGGTGACAGGTGTATGGAGATCGCGGTTATTACATAAACATTACATAAACATCGGAGTTTGAATGTTCCCCAAGGCTTTGAAACACTTCAAACTCGCTCACGATATTAATCTTGGACGCAAAATGAGTTATAATTCTATTCCGAGGATATCTCCCTGTTTGTAATGGGTGATCCTGTCCACATTGGAGCTGGGACGAAAAGGCTGCTCGATAAGCAGCCGAGCTATCAAAACTCGGCATCGTTGTTCCTTGCGTTTGTCGCTGAGACTTCGCAGGAAAAGACACTCATTTTGGGTCACTGAAATTGAATGTTACCACAAATTGTGGAAAGACGCATCCTGAAAGTCCTCTCGACATTCGTGATTTTTTTGATTATATAATAACTTCGATCTCCAATCACGGATCACGGGTAATCGACAGACTACAACAAAGCGAAGTATGAGCTCAAATATTGTTGTAATGTCTGTTTATAAGAGACTATTTCCTAATGTGCTTCCAGTCAAATTGCATCGTGGGACACTCAGCGGCAGACGAACCAATATCTATGAATATCTCGCATCTGCACAGCGCACAAAATATGCTGTCGTTCCTATTCACACCTCAGAAGAAATTGCACTCTTTGAAAAATCGGTTAAGCTTGGTGGAAAATGGTTTGTGTCTGTAGGACAGCCCTCGTTTGAAAACATGGCAGCTTGGTGGTCGAATGAGTCAAATGGCAAGAACATTTTCTACAAGTTACCAGAGCATCTTGTATCCCAGTATAAAGCATGGAAGACTCGGCAGACCCAGAGGCAAGCCATGGTTGCCACACGAACCCAGCGTAGACCAAACGAATTACGTATCCGATCAGCGACACATGTTGCACAGCTTCTTCCAGCAATTTCCGTTTTTTGATACATCAGACAGAGCAGGGGCCACCCAAAAACGTCCTATTGCTCACCCAGGAATTCTGGTAAGCCTTTGTGCTTCAATCTCAATTGCTCTTAATTTTTCTCATCCTTCTGTAGGTCACATCTTCACTTGAGGAGCAATCGAACTTATGCCTGTGCCCATCACTATGCCACCAATTCTATACCAGTCAGCTCCTATTTCACATTCAACAAGTCCGGTAAAGCATTCACATCTAGATTTATGTCATTACTAATTTTCTCCGACCTTCTGCAGGTTGCATCTTCTTCAAAGGGTCAACACACAGGGATGTTGGAGCTTTTACCTGCAGCTGTCACTATAAAGTCACAGCCAATAATGCACCAGCCAGGAGGAGTTTTTATTTCATGGGATCAGACAGGTGCATCAGGAGGTCGAACCCGCACATGCATAGTGTGCAAAGATGCGGGCAGGTCGGAAGAACAAATGAAGGTGTGTCCTGGGAGGAACAACAGAAGCAAATGCACTGGAGGCTCTGCACCGGCATAGGTTACATGGAATTGTTTGTGAACACAGAGAAATATATTATTGTTGTCTTCGAGTTGAGTTAGAACCGCGTCAACGAGGTGTGGCCTCGAAAAGTAACAAGTACAAATTGAAACTGCGAGGTGTTAAAAAAGAAGTCACCTCCAGGAATCGAACACAGAACCTCCGGTTAAAAAATTATGATCAATTGCTAACATCTTAGACTAATCACCCACACTGGAATTCTTGAAGTACTGCCATATAGGCCACACATACTTGCCGCATCAATTATATTTGAAAAGATTTTTTTTTTCTCAAAATTCCAGACACTGCACAGAGGCCGCATTTCTCGCTTTGCTCTCGCCATCACCTCGCTTTTATCGTCCACTGGACTGCCCGGCCCTTTCGTTCCTGACACCCGCTGCTTGTACCGCATTTGCCCACGACGTTCCCGCTGCTGATTGGGAAATCTGTGCTGCACGTCAAATCTCATCTACCCCGATGCGAGCTTAATTTCTGCCCCCAATTGGTCCCAGGTCAAGCTTCCCACTAATTCACATATCTAACACCTGTGCGAAGCTGCCTGCAATGGCGTCAATAGATCCGACCACTCCGCGTCCTTGGTAGGCTTGGTGTAATATATCCGGACACCGTCTATGTATCTATCTCTGATAGCTATCTTGTCATGCCCTCGGCGACGCCCCGCAGTCCATCAACGTCTTTCCAATTTTAAATCCTTTCCCCCTGTCCAATTTTATCTGCCCGGAATAACATTCATTCTCACAGACTTTCTCGGTGGTGACGCAATGAATCTGTCGACAGCAAACTAGCATTGCTGCTAGGACCAACAGCTCGTCTGCTAACGCATACTCAAACGGTGGTCATCGCTGCGTATTGCAACGTTCATTGTTTGCACCTAACAGGGCGGAAACGTTCGGCAGCCGGAATGCACCGACGTCCCTCGTTTTTGACACCGAAGACGAGCATATATATAAAGTAGGCATTCTGCTCCCTTCCTCCTTCCCTGCCTCCTTCACACCTCCTCAGAACTAATGCTGTTCCGCTTGATCTTCCTCGCATTCCTCGTGAATCGTACATATTCTCAAGCGCAAGACACACTAGCGATCACAGTACCAGGCACGATCGTTGACCCTACCGAAGTTGCCGTTTTCTCGTATGCTTTCGTGGGAAAACCCGGACATGATACGTACTCTTAGTTATTCCGCATCCGACTCTGAGGGTGTGGTTGTTGTACAGCTCACCAATATTTCGATGGAACTAATGTTCGGGAAATCGGAAGATACATATCTATACAGTCTTCGCCCCAGTCGCAACATAATCATGCATTCATTCCCTAGATCGTAGCAACAGTGTGGCAGACATTATCGGTTCGGGTGCATTGGTCCTTTCCAATAAAAAATGCCGACCTCACTAGCTGTCGGATACAGCCAACAGAATGGCAACTCCATCCCTTACCCCTTGCATGCTTCGGTTCGTCCGGTGTTTCCAACTGGTTTACGTTGCCTTATAAATCTATACAAAGTTTGTGTAAACAATCTGCGTCTCAACGTTAAACAGTGTTCAAGCACTGATTTACTTAACTGTGTTGCTCACAGTGGCCCTGCCTGGGAACTGTGGGGGGTGAGGGGCTTGAACCTTGGGTGAAAAAACAGTGTTTAATCAGTGTTTGGTTGAAAATGTGATCAAACAGGAATTGAACAACGTCGAAGCACTGATTGAACACTGTTGAATGGCACAGATCTAAAAAATTGGAGTGACCAAGGGGAGTCAAACTTGAGACCTCCTGGTTTCTCCTCAAATGACAGTAAGGATAGGAGAATGCGACATAACCATTAGACCACACAACCGATGGAAGACCCCAAAATAACACAGTCTTATTGATATCAGTCTGACAGCAGCTGTTCCAACAAGAACTCGAGGTAATGTGCTGTTCTGAAAGAACTGGGGCTGGAAAATCCGTTTTAATACCACGTAGCTGCACGTTATCGAGGTGCTGACTATTATTTCGCTTGGATCAAGTCAGTGCACTTCTGTGCATAATGGGCCCAACTCTGAAAGATGATGTTAAAGTGTTAAGCCTGAGTTATCTGCAATGAAAAAAAATGGGCTGCTGTCCCCATACCCTCATACAACGGTGTTTTGAATGCATTGGTGATAACTAGCATTTCAGAGACTTTGAAGTGAGGTTTAACAGCTCTATTTTCAGTGTTGCTCAAGGTGTGATGGACTGGACACATTTGAACCAGTATCTTTGTCTGTTGCCTGTTGTGACATCACTTGGAGGTTGAATTGCTATGGTTGTTTGGCTCAGTTGGAACTGGTGCGGAAATTAAATCTTTCTGTTGTCTGTCGCGTGCGTTCGAATCCCGCCTGTTGCGTGCTTTTTACTCCGCATTTGAACACTGTTTGAACCATGATTAAAGCACCATTAAGTAAATCAGTGCTTGAACAGTGTTTAACGTTGAGACGCAGATTGTTTAAACAAACTTTGTAGGGTTACTGTTGCCTTGAACTTTGCGTTCAAGACCCCTGCGGGTGACTATCACATTCGAATGAATGGCACCATCTCCGAAGCCAACACTTCGCTGTCGAGCGTGTCCACAAGAAAATATATCAACGACACCGAAATATACGTAGAAGACGAACTGCAGAGCCCCCGGTACGCAGGGCACCTGGCAAGCCGGTCAGAGTGAACAAAAAAGACAGCGGGAAGGGAAAGTGAGCACCATCAGCGAAGATTTTGACGCGGGCGCAGTGAGGCGCCCGTCGGCGGCGCCGACGATGGGTTTGGTAATGTTTCCCCAGTAGGGTTCCGTCTCGTCGAAGAATTTCATGCCGTAGATGCGAATCTGCTGGTTGATGAGGGCAGACCAGCACAAAGCAAAATCAATACCGGGATGTGGGTCGAGAATGAATGGAATCCAGTTAACCATTTGCAGCAGAGAAGGGATGCAGTACACACCACGTCGTGCACGCAGGTGAGCCCGGATGCGAGCGCATCGTTCACAGCAGTCATGAAGCGTTCCATAACCTCTGCCTCCGTCAAGGCTGGCATCTTTAGCAGCTCTTGTGAGTTGTCAAGGAGCACACCTACGTTATCGTCAGCAAGAATGAAAGGATGAATAACGAATGACACAACTAACCCGTCGGCTTGCCCACCTCATCAATCAGAATGATGCCCCAGCGCCTTCCCCGACACCCACTGCGCGTGGCAGTCCTTTGACTGCAGTACCACAGGTCGCCTGTGAATCATGTCGTCGCCGTCCAAATCAGCCTGGGGTAGGCACCATTAATGGATGGATAGATTAGGGAGAGGGTCATGGGGGAGAGAAGGAGGGGGGAGGCATTCAATTTCAAATGGCAGCCATTTTGAAAAGCATGACCAGATGGAATAGAGATGCATTGAATTTCAAATGGCTGTCATTTTGAAAAGCGTGACCTGGCGCAATAGAGGTGCATTCAAAGGGTGGTGCATTCAAATTGCTGGAATTTTGAAAGGCATGGCCTGGTGCAATGGAGGTGCATTCAAATGGCTGCCATTTTGAAAAGCATGACCTGGTGCAATGGAGGTGCATTCAAATGGCACGCATTTTGAAAGGCATGACCAGATGGAATAGAGATGCATTCAATTTCAAATGGCTGCCATTTTGAAAAGCATTACCTGGTGCAACAGAGGTGCATTCAAAGGGTTGGCATTTTGAAAAGCATGACCTGACACAATAGAGGTGCATTCAAATGGCTGGCATTTTGAAAAGCGGTGCAATAGACCTGCATTGGAATGGCTGGCATTTTGAAAAGCATGGCCTGGTGCAATGGAGGTGCATTCAAATGGCTGCCATTTTGAAAAGCATGGCCCAGTGCCATGGAGGTGCATTCAAATGGCTGCCATTTTGAAAAGCATGACCTCACACAATAAAGGTGCATTCAAAGTGCTGGCATTTTGAAAAGCATGACCTGACACAATAGAGGTGCATTCAAATGGCTGCCATTTTGAAAAGTGGTGCAATAGACCTGCATTGGAATGGCTGGCATTTTGAAAAGCATGGCCTGGTGCAATGGAGGTGCATTCAAATGGCTGCCATTTTGAAAAGGATGACCTGGCACACTGGAGGTGCATTCAAATGGCGGGCATTTTGAAAAGCATGACCTGACACAATAGAGATCCATTCAATTTTAAATGGCTGGCATTTTGAAAAGCATGACCTGATGCAATAGAGATGCCTTCAATTTCAAATGGCTGCCATTTTGAAAAGCATGACCTGATGCAAAAGAGGTGCATTCAAATGGCGGGCATTTTGAAAGGCATGACCTGACGCAATAGAGGTGTATTCAAATGGCAGGCATTTTGAAAAGCTTGACCTGGTGCAATAGAGGTGCATTTAAATGGCTGGCACTTTGAAAAGCATGATCTGATGCAATAGAGATGCCTTCAATTTCAAAGGGCTGGAATTTTGAAAAATGTGACCTGGCACCATAGAGGTGCATTCAAATAGCAGGCAGTTTGAAAAGCATGACCTGACACAATAGAGGTGCATTCCAAGGGCTGCCATTTTGAAAAGCATGACCTGACACAATAGAGGTGCATTCAAATGGCAGGCATTTTGAAAGGCATGACCTGACGCAATAGAGGTGTATTCAAATGGCAGGCATTTTGAAAAGCGTGACCTGGTGCAATAGAGGTGCATTTAAATGGCTGGCATTTTGAAAAGCATGATCTGATGCAATAGTAAGGGATTTCAAAGGGCTGGAATTTTGAAAAACGTGACGATATTGTATCCAATGTGCGGACGGTTTCACCCAAAAGTTATGATTTGCCCAGGTTTTAGGTGCCACGGCGAGGCAGACACAAGAAAATTCCTTGAACAGGCCATCACATCTCCCAAGTACCCACAAAAAGACCCTCTCATGTTCCAATGTCTCATCCAATGTGCGGACGGAACTGGTTGAAAAACAAAGCTCCCGATCCTTATGCGGACGGATTCGGCATAAAAAGACACATACGGAAACGGCCAAAATCTGGATTTTCGGATCGGACGTCACAAGCCGTATGCCATCCGCCTTCCGAATCACGCCAAGGTGTCAAAACGTGACTTGGTATGGAGACCTAATGTCTTGAGCTTGATTGAGTAGTGATAGCCAGCACGAATCTAAGCAAAACTGCCTTTTCAGGTTTCCTGTTGCTGCCCTTGTCATTCAGCCTAGGGTTTTCATTCTTGAGGGAGGCAGTGCTGCGAGGACCGTATTCCTCCCGTAACATCTGATGCAGTGCTTTCCAAGTCTCCTACTGTCTCCTACTCCCTCACCTGATATGTCACACTGATACATAATTGTAGTGAGTGCAGTGGATGCGTGAAGTTTCCTCCGGATACTAAAAATGGTCAACTTGGAGCGGTGATTGCGAGCCCAATTCCCAATGGATTTGGATCAACAATCATATGTATGTGGTCGCTTTTACGACTACTTTCAGGCTGTATACAATGCCAAATAACATGCAGTGAGTTGCGTGAATTCCCGACGCTGTTGAGTCAGCCCGGCACAAATACAGCACCCCTCTGTCAAGAATGACGAGCTGCCAAGCCCCTGGATCAACGACCAGGCCAGCAGGAGAAAATCAGAGGAGACAGTTTTGTTCAGAATCACGGTGGCTGGCTATCACCCCAAATTCAAACCGAAGGAAATCGCTCTCCATAAAATGTAATGTCACGTTTTGCTGGCAGAATGCCAAATAACATGCAATGTGTTGCGTGAATTCCCAATACTATTGAATCGGCCTGGCACAAATACATCACCGCCTCTGTCAAGAATGAAGAGCTGCCAAGCCCCTGGATTAACGACTAGGCTAGCAGTAGGAAATCGGAGGAGACAGTTTTGTTCAGAATCACACTGGCCATCACCTCGAATTCAAACCAAGGGAAATTGCTCTTCATAAAATGTCATGTTTTGTTGGCACAATGCCAAATAACATGCCAAATGAAGAGCTTCAAAGCC